>VZSG01001530.1:12995-39200 GCA_013398315.1 Nothoprocta pentlandii | reverse complement strand
CGGGGGCAGCGCCGCGCGGCCAGGCCGGCGGCGGCGAGCAGCAGCGAGAGCAGGGCCAGCGCTCCCAGCAGGATGCCCACGAAGGCGCCGAGGCCCACGGCGAGCTGCTCGCACCGCTCGCCGCCGGGGGAGAAGATGGAGAAGGAGGCGCAGCTGCGGAGAGGACGGAGCAGAGGTGAAGCCCTGCGGCGAGGACGGGCCGTGGCCTCTCCCGCCCGCCTCGTCGGGCGCCGCTACCTGCACACGGGCCCGTCGGGCAGGTGCCGGCAGCGGCCGCTGTGCCGGCAGTAGCCCTTGCTGCAAGGGGACACGCAGAGGAAGCCGGCGCTCGGCACGTAGTCCAGCTGGTAGCCTTTGTAGCCCGAGAGGCCGCAGGGGAAGTAGCGCCTCAGCTGCGGCACCGTCACTGCGGAAAGAGGCGGGCGTGGAGAGTGCGGCGGTCATCCGCAAGGCCGGCTTGGGCGGAATCACTGAGTTTTGGAGCAGCGTCGCCCTGTGTTGTGTATTCACTCTCTCCCACCCCCGGGGTTCCTCTAGCTGGAGCCACATGTAGGGTAGGGAGTTGCCACCAACCCTTTGTCCATCAGCGCCAGCATCACCCGCACCCCTGAGACCTCTGTGTCCCTCTCCCCAGCCCCGAGGCCAAACCACGGCCCCAGGAGGACTCACGCTTCACCAGGTCGGTGACGTTGTCCCCGTGCAGGCGCTCGAAGGCGACACGCGCTCCCACGGCCCGTCGCCGGCGCTGGGGCGGCCTGTTGAAGGCCGTGGTGATGGCCGCCCTGAGCTCCTTGTTCAGGAAGTGGATCACGGTGCTGGTGCTGTCGTAGGCGAATTCGGACACCACGGTGAACGTGAAGCCGTCTCTGCAGTGAAAGCAAAGGGTGGACAGAGTCTGGGAGCAGATCTGCAAACACCTGGCCAGAGCAGCCTTGCGGTGCCCCACTTTCCCCATTTTTCCCCATAAACACCCTGTCTGAGTATTTATCAGCTGTGGGGCTGAAAAGATAGGCGATGATTGTCCTTGGCATCCCAAAACTCTGCCGCCCCATGTGTTCACTGCTCAGGCCCCAGCTCACTCACGTGCGGGTGATGTTGGTGTTGCTCCGGAAAGCCTTCACCTCCAGGGATGCCAGGACGGCTGTGACCTGAACGGGGCAAGTGGGAGGCAGCGTTAGAGGAGGGCAGGACAGCTCAGGCACAGGCCAGTGGCTGAAGGGCGACGTGTCCGAGCCCCAAGAGCTGCTCTGCCTTTTCATTCACACGTGGGGGACCTGGTAAGCAGCCATGGGTGCCGCCTGTGCGGCTGTTGGGACCCCATGGGCTGGTGCCACCTCCTCACTGGCCTGAGGGGTGGACATCGAGGACGCAGGGGGTGCCCCCTCAATGCTTTCCAAAGCAACACCCCAACATCATCCCATCCCCAGCCATGGGGGCCCCCAGACATGCAGCAACAGCCTAACCCCCTTGGGTGACGTACGGTGCGGTTGACCTCGCCATCGGTGACGTTCTGCAGCGTGCGGACCTGCAGGCGCACGCTCCGCCGGGGCAGATCTGCTGGAGGAAAGACATGGCAGTTGCTCTCACCCATCGTGGCACACACGAGCCAGGCTGGAGCCCTCCTGATGTGACACAGACACCCACCTGGGCTAGCCGGGGGATGAAAATCACCCCCTGCCACCAGGCAGTGGCGGTCGGTGAAGGCAGGGGGGCACAGGCAGGTGGGTGTGCAGGTTGCCATGTCCAGGTGGCATTGGCCCCCGTTGCTGCAGAAGCCCTCAGGGCAGGTGTGGGTCCCACATGTGGCCATGCAGCCTGTTCCTGCACCTACCAGCATCAGCAGGGTGGAAAGTGGGATGAAACAGGTACTGGGTCACAGCCCTTGGGTTCGGTGGGCACCAGGGTCAACCTGGCCTGTGCTCAGCCTTACCCCAGGCTGCACTGATTTTCTTCTGCACTTTTAGTGACTTCTAATACAATTTCAGAGCCTCAAGGAAAACCACTGTAACCTCCACACCCTCCACCTGGAATCTTTTTCCCAAATATAAATGCCAGGCTGATACTTTGTAAGTGGAGTGAAAAAACCTTCCTCCCTCCTGCCAAAGCCATTCTGAAACCAGGACTCGATTTTAAGCCCCTAGACCTCTTTGCCTCGTACACATGAAAGGCTCGATCATATGGGATTTTCCTGTAAGGAAAATCCCCCACAAAAATCCCTTCCCAATAGATGAGTGTTTGCAGCCCAGGAGCACCAAGCACTGTTGGGGTTGGAGC
The DNA here is from genome assembly GCA_013398315.1 of Nothoprocta pentlandii. Lineage (NCBI taxonomy): Eukaryota > Metazoa > Chordata > Aves > Tinamiformes > Tinamidae > Nothoprocta > Nothoprocta pentlandii. The sequence continues at coordinate 36,926 of VZSG01001530.1, read as the reverse complement.
TGAAGTGTCTCTGTCCCATATGGTATTAAGGGTGGCACATCAGCAAGGCACTTGGGTGCAGAGCTCACCACCCAGGCCGTCTCCCCTCCTCAGCCCCATCCACCGCACTGGGTTAGCTTCTTGGGCCACACTGCCACCATTTTGGGGCAGAGATTCTCCTGGCAGCACGGGCACTCACCAGCCTCGCAGGTGCACAGGTAGCTGCCCACGGTGTTGGTGCAGGTGGCGTTCCCCACGCATGCCGTCCCCCGTGTGCACTCGTCGATGTCTGCCGAGACAAGGGCACGTGGTATTGGGCGAACCCGGGCTAAGCTGGGACCAGGCGAGCCCTGTGCCGCTCACCTGCGCAGTGCGTCCCGTCGCCGGTGAGGCCGGCAGGGCAGGGGCCACAGCCGGTGCGCGGGTGGCAGCTCACACCGGGGAAGCAGCCCCGCGCGCAGGGGTCCGGTGGGTCCTGGCAGAAGCGACCGGAGTAGCCATCGTCACACCTGCAGGCTGCGAGCTGTGGAAGGGCATGGTGCTGCTGGCTTAGGGACACCATGGGGATGGATGGATGGATGGAAGGGCATGGGGAGGGCGTGATGCTGGAGGAGCTTTACATGCTGATGTGCATCTCTGGGGACGTGGTGCTGCCCACACCCCCCTACCTGCAAGGAGGAGCTGCCAACGGTGCTGGTGTCGTTGTAATCGCACTGGTGGCTCCTACTGCAGTTGCAAAGGGTAAAGCTGAGCAGGAGGATGGCGGAGAGGTTGTTGGCCCCCACGGCCTCCAGGCTGACTGTGAAGGGGGCTGTGCTGGTGGGTTCCCACGTGAGGGTGCCATTCTCTGCATGAGGAGAGAAGGGAAGAAGAGGAGGGGGCAGGAGAGAGGGGCAAAGTGCAGGGAAAGAGGCAGATTGCAAGTCTCAGCAGCACCTCTGAGCTCATCCTACCTGTTATGTTGAGCTCCAGAGAGATGTGAGGGACAAAATGTGCGCCTGTCCCCTCCACTCGGTACTGCTTCGTCACCCTTTCCATCCTGTAGGCTGTGAGCGAAGCTTCACCAGTGATGATGGGAGGAAAAGTGTCTGAGGAAAGAGCAGCCCGCACACAGCTGGAGGTTTGTCATGTGGGGATGGCCTCCCTTAGCTCTGCACCTGTCCCAGTGAGGACAGGACCTCAAACAGACCCCGAGCAGACAGGACGCCAAGCAGACATGGCCTTGGACACCCACCAAAGCTCTCATGTTTCACTGTGCTGCTGTGTCCCAATCCCTAAGGACCACTCAGCTGGGCAGTACAACTCAGAGACCTTGGCTGGCATCTTTCCTGACTCCACATGGAGCAGGAGGCTCCAGGCAAGGAGAAAGGTATCCCCTGGGGAGCCATCCCATGACCTCTCCGAGGTGACCATCTGCTCCACTCACTTAGCGCTGTCTTCTTCTGCTGGAAATCATCTGCGAGGCTCTGGGTGGCCAAGCCCAGGGCCACATCTCCAGTGCTCAGCGTGTCGTAGATGCACTCCCTGCCCCCGTGGCACCGCGAGGCTGCCAGCTGGTACTGGCTTTCGTTCTCCTGCCGCAGCCGAGACAAGAAGACAGGCGTGAAGTTCGTTACCGGAGCTGCCAGCGGCTCAGCAAACAGGCTGTGCTCTCCAACAGCCCCTGCAAGAGAGCACACCATGGGGACGGGCAAAGGTTTTTAAGGATGCCTACTTTTGTGTTGGTTTCCACGGAGCAGTAAGGAGACCAAAGAGAATCCTTGGCACTGGTTTTGCTCAAGCAAATATTTAAATTTCTCCAGACCAACTGAGAGCTGAAGGTGTTGAAGCAGGGGATCACCAGGATGGATCCTGAGCCCAGACTTACAGGTCATGCCATAGCTGAAGATCTCCTCCTCACTGCTGTTCGTGGGGATGTTGGTGCCGTTCAGCATTCGGAAGTCATCTGCAGAGTTGTGGTCCCATACACCTGGAAGAGCATCGCAGGAGGATTGGAGACCCCCAGGCCTCAGCTGGCCACCCGGTCTAACACAGAGTGGGGTTTAGTTTAGCCACGTGGGAAGGCCCAGGTGGGTTCTGCCCCCCTTTCCTCACAAGCCCTATCCTCTAGCATTTGTCAGCCTGCTCTGAGGTACTAAGGGGATACTGCACTCCTGCTTGGAGGTGGAGGGAGCCAGAGCTGGGGGGTGGTAATGCATCTGGCTCCCAGCCCTAAGCAGAGCTTGGTTAGTCCTGGTTATATGCAGCCCCTGCAAGCTTGGGGCCTGGGCAGTGCTGCCAACTTCCTTCACCATCGCCACCGTCCCATCAGCTTCCTTAAGGGGAAGTTGGGTCACCAGCTTGAGGCAACCATGCTCCAGGCAGGGAAGCACAAGCCCTGGAGATGGGCTGGTGCCTGGTCCGCGCGGCACTGATCTCACCCTGCAGCCTTTGCATGGGTGCCAGCCTGGCCCCTCACCCAGCAGGCCCTTGGTGGCGTTGAGGTACCGATCGGGCAGAGTGCAGACCACGCTGAGCATCCCGGAGGTGGCCAAGACGGAGATGGCAACAGCCCCATCGAACACAGCTGTGACGGAGGAGGCATTGACCACCAGAACACCGGGGCTGTAATATACCTTGGCATCCATATCTGCAGTGAAGGTGAACACAAAGCGGAAAGTCTACACAAGGTCAGAGCTGGACCCATGTGGAGACTGGCCTGGACCTGCTGAAGGATGTCCTCAGCTCCCTGCACAGTCTCACTGCTAGTGACACCAATGGTCCTGGGCTGCCCTCAGGGATCCCCTTGCAGGATGCAGCCAGTAGGGTCAGTTGCTAGAGGAGCTCACCTTTGGAGTAGGAAAACAGGACGGGCTTGTAGTTCAGCAGGAGCTGGATATCACCTTGGCTTCCCAAGGTCCACTCAACCTGCAAACCACAGAAGATATCCCAGTCAGGCCATCTGCTCATCGCACTGAGCCTTTCTGTTCCCAGCTCGTGCTGGAGACACAGGAGCTAGACCCTGTCCTGCTCAAGCCCCTCAGAGTAGCTCAGCACTAGAGGCTGTGTTGCTGTGCTTGCCATGCTGGGCACGACAGCATAGGTTCCCGGGTCAGAGAATTGCCCTGCCATTTCTCAGGGCTGCTTCTTATGGCACTAAGGGATTTGAATTACCAACCTCCTCCAGATATGGGGAGGAAATATGCAAAAAGAGAGAGGATGCAACTGTGCAGATAGCCTGAAAGAAATCAGTTTTCAGGGTGTAGATTGTGAAGCATGGAGTGATAAAAGGATGAAGCAGATGCTCTTTCTGTAGAGCTTCAGGCCAAGGCTGGACAGCATGTATGAGGTGTTAGAGCTGGGTGTTGTTAGTCTTTGTACAACCTCTGCACATAGCAGGTTGCTCAGGCTTCTCATGGGAGGTGACACAAAGAGGAGAGTGGGTGTTTTGCAAGTCCCAGGCATTTCTAGGAAGTGCAGATGTGCCGCCCAACCTGTCTGCTGGGTTTCTCCCATTAGGTTCTCAGATCTGTAACCAGGTGGCTGCTACTTACGACTGTGGTGTTAGTGGAGATGTACTGGGCAGCAAAAGCCACGAAGTTGGTGGCCTGGGCTATTCCAGTCTGGGCTGTGCGCCCTTGCAGGGTGAAACTGGTCCGGGCATCGCTGGCCTTCAGGAGGACAAAGTCACCGAGCCCATTGAAGGTGTAGGTGAACCCATCCAGGGTGGTGATGTGGGGGTCCCCGAAGGCACTGGCTGGGGTCACAAGGCGGTGAGGGAATTTTGCCGGGAGGAAAAAAGTCAATAGCTGGCATCATTGCAAAGAATGCACCATGGTCCGTGCAGAGCACGGAAAGCTAGGGTCGCAGTGGGGACCATGCACAGTTGTGCCATCCATGCAGCGCCAGAGCCTGGAGCTGGCTCCGGCCCTGTCACAGCAGGGAGATGGAGTGGGCAGCCCTGGGAACTCACCAGGGGCAGGTGGCACATATCCCTCGCAGCTGGCCCTGGGTCTCTTCTCAGCAAACCTGGTGCACAACAGGGGCTTCCCCACTCGCTGGCAGCACCAGTCAAAGGCCTCCAGCTCCTCATCTGCAGAGAAAGGTAGACGGTGCTGCTGGGGCAACTGGACCTCCCAGACATGGGGCCACAGGCCACCTCTCCTGTTACCCCAGCAGAGCTCTGGGCTCTGCACCACTCTTAGGCACTCTTATCTGCAGGTGTTTGAAGGGAAGAGAACCACTGTGCTTGCTTACCGGTGGTGGGGTTGAGGGCAAGGCTCCAGACCCTCTCCTGCCAGCCTTCGAGAAAACTCTCATTCCGATAAAGACATCGGACCCCCGCTCCGGTCTGGCTCGGGGATGAGGAGCGCAGCATGGTCACGGAGGCATCTACCAAGTCTGAAAAGGTTCGTGTGTCACTGGCTGCCTTGGGAACTGGCCAGGGGCCTGACAGCAGGAGAGCCCCAGCCCTATCCCACCCCACAGCATTCATCCACCAGCTTCAACACTCCCCAAGTGGACTATCAAAGTGATGGGTGAAGGGGACCAATTTGGGAAGGTGCTGGGTGCCTTAGAGCCCGTAGGGGAAGTCTCATAAGAGGAGCTTAATCAATGGGATGCAACGATTGTAATGGTGGGTTTGAGATCTCCGCCCTCCAGATTTCTGGTTTCTGACCCCTCTTTCCCTGCGCAGGGGCACCCGACACCTCTGCTCTGCCGGTAGCGGGGGTCCAGCTCTGCCTGGGACCGTGAGCAGGGGCACGGCAGCAGTTCTCCATTCCAGCTGGACGGCTCCGGCTGTGCTGCCAGCCACGTGAGGCAGCGCAGCCTGTAGTTCACCCGGGGACGACTGTCCAGCTTGTAGATCCAGAACCCACGTGGACCTGGCGGAGCAACCAGACAACAACACAACCAACGTCCTACAGCAAGTGCCAGAACTGCTGGCATCTCCCCTCATCCAGAGAGGAGGGTCCAGGCTTGAATGATTGTCCCGTGTCATTAACCGCTCTCAGGAGGTCCCCAGGCTTCCTGTAGAGCCAACACTGCTGGAGCTGGGGCAGCTGTGGACAGCTCCAGCAGAAGGGAAGCAGGGACCTGTGCTTTGCACTTGTGTCTGTGCTCATCTCTGCTTTTAGGCCTCTCGCTCTCAACTGGCAGCCCTTGTGCAGGCTCCATTGCTCCTCAGGGATGTTGCACACCAGGGCACACTCATGAGCCTGTAGGTATGCATCTCCTTTCCACCTCTCCACCACTGAACCATGGACCTCCCTCCCACCGTACCAGTGCTGTAGCCTCTGTACTGGTCGGGCCGGTATTTAACTGCTGGTGCCTTTTGAATCAGCTCGTTATTTTCTGCATATCCGTCGCCACTGTGTGAAGAGAGGAAGTCCTGTATCACACACCTGACACAACTCTACACCTCCATCCCGCATTTCTCCAGCCTTGGGAATGCGTCTCCCTGTCAAGCATGAAGAGGGAAGGAGCTGATGGTGCTACAGCCCAGCACAGGGCCTTCCTTCTAGCCCAGAGAGGAGCACCAGACCAGAGGGCCATGAATGAAAGCAAAGAGGAGGTCTAGAGACAGGGCAAATCTGATGGAGGAGTGACAGACATCTCCACATACACGCACACACGGCACCTGGAAAAGCCCATGAGCACGTTCCTCGCTGCAAGCTTGGTGAAATCCCACCGCATGCCACCGTCCTGGTAGAGGAGCAGGGCGAAGGACTGGTTCCCGTCGGTGGTGAGGACTGCCTGGTACGTGTTTGTCTAGAGAAACCAACAGCACCAAGTCAGCCCACTGCAGAGCCCCCCACTTCCCGCAGAGCGGGATCAAGCAGCCTCCCCAAGGGGACACAGGGAAAAAGTCACCAAGGCTTTTGGGGTGGGATAGCAGTGGGAGAAGACCCTTTGTGAGCAGACCATAAAAATCCTTAGTAAAACAAGGGAATTTCTGACCCACAGATGGCTTCGCAGGTGCATTTGTCTGTGGAAACCCACCTGGGTGTACCATGTGCGTTTGTGTTCTGCTGTGAACCGGTAAAATCAAAGCTGCAAGACCTGAAATCCATGCATGAAGATGCAAGAGGCCACAAACGCACCCTGACTGGCCACAGCCAGGTTCCCATCACCAGTGGCGTCCCCATGGATCCCCTCCGCTCACCCCTGTGTCGTTCCTCCGGGATGGGTACGCTGGAGCATCCTCCCATGTCACCTTCAGGGTCCATTTGGCTGCGTATGAGGTGTTCATGTATCTCTTGATCTTTGCTTCTACGTCGCGGACAAGGACATTTTGGGTAGACCCAAGGGTGAGGTATTCCTATGAGATTTCAAAGGAGTTTGGAAAGGATGGGATTGCTCTGGAGGTTCAAACCAGGCTCTCCTGGGGAGGTTCCAAAAGGCCCCTTACCTGGTACCATGTGGTGCCGACTCCCTGGGAAAAATCTGCATCATCCCAAAATGCAGCCACCATTGGCAAACTCTCCTGGCCACCAAACCCGTGGGGAGGTGGGTTAGGGTTGGAGGGGACATAGTTGTCCGTAGGTGGGAAAATGATTTGTCCATCATCTGTAAACTAACCAAAATAACTAGTGATTTTCTGACAGCAACCTCCCCAGATGGCACCTGCCCAGCAATGCGACTCTTATTTATACCCTGCCCAAGGATAGGCAGAAACTGGACATTTTAAATCATGAAAAATTAACATTATATTAAATAAGGCTTCTGTTCCAATTTTGCTGGGATTTTTTTTTCTCTCACACAAGCTAAATGTCGCTCGTGCTTTGCAGCCATAAATACTCACGTAGAGAGAGTCACGCAGTGTTTTCCCCAAAGGGAATCCAATCTCTGGTTTGAACAGCGGGGAATTAAAGTCCACCTTCCTTTCAACATATCCTCTGTCATTTCCCTCCGTGCCGTAAGGGTATAGCGACACAGCTGGAACTAACACAAGCAAGTGATTAATAGAAAACTAAAAATAAGTTCATTCCACTTTTCGCATCTCCAAGGCAAGCAAGTCCTGGCATAATCTGTTGTCACTGTGATGTCCTGTAAAGAATCCTGCCTTCCCAACTCAGGGATTTCATCTGTGAGCAGGTACTTAAATGATTTTCCTCAGCTGAGCTGTGAAAGATCAGACAAAAATGCACACAAAGGAGAGGAGAGAGGGGACGACATCGTCTGCAGGGTTTGGACATGACTGGCTGTGGGCACTGGCACTGGGCTGAGTGGGGATGGAGAGGGGACCTTGGCTCGGGATGGCTTTATATGAAGCCAGCGGGGTGCAATCCCTGCAAAGTTTCATGCAAGGACAAGGGACTCTCCACCGCAGGGTGTTTGGGCTTCCCAGGCAGGGAATGTGTGAGTCAGGTGAGATGCCCTGCTCTCACGTTCCCTATTTCACCTTTTCCTATCAATCCCTCAGCCCGGTGCCTATCGCAGATGGGCTGTCCCATGTCATAGGCAGTCACAGCAGCTCAGTAGGACCAGCCCCTCCCTCACATCCTCTGCGTTAGGAAGAAAAGGAAGGAAGAAAATCTACTCACTGCTGAGCCCCAGGGTGGGCCGGGACTCAGACGGAGACGTAAGCATGGGATCTCCGTGGCTAGGGATGGTGTGGGCAGAGGCCCTGGGGGCCGTGGCTGGTCCTTTCTGCATCCCAAAGGCAGGAGCTGTGGTGGGGCTGGCGGCTGCTGGTGGCTTGTGCGGTGCTGTGGTGGTGACTCCCAGGAGGGATTCCCCGTCCTCCTCCGAGTCGCCCTGCATTGCGGCCGGACGCGCTGGGCTTGCGGGTGCGACGGGCAGCACGCTGCGTGGCGAGATGGCCACGATGGCTCCAGCCGCTGGAGTGACGCTCTCTGCGGGCCCTGTTTTGGCCACTCCGTCTCCAGCTCCTGCTGACACGAGCAGAGCTGGTGAGGGGCTGGTTTTGTCCGTGGTATCTGGCTCTGGACTGGCAGCAGAGACAGGAAGGATGGACACGGTGGTGAATGCAGGCTGCGATCCAGCCTGGCCATCCACCCCAGGGACAGCCACAGCTGCAGGGGTGCCAGAGACAGAGAAAGTCCCCAAACCCTCCTGTGGGGTGGTGAGACCCTTGGCGAGTGTGGGGAGCGCCCCGGATTGGGGTTCGTTCCTGGCTGCCCCTGCAGCATTGCTATTCAGGACTGCAGCGGAGGCTGCTGTGGCTGCTGCGTTGGCTGAGGCATCACTGGGGGTGTGAGGGGGACTTGTCATAGTGCTGCCTGTGGCCCCAGGCCTGGGGGAAGCCGTTGGTAGCACCAGCCTGCTTGGGGCACCAGGAGAGCTGGGCAGAGCTGTGCTGTGTCCCAGGTGCGCGTCAATGGGGCTGGTCATGGTGGCAAAGGCAGGAGGAGAAACTTGGCTTGTTGAGCTCTCTGGGATGTCATGAACAATGGTGGCTAAGCTGCTGCTGGCAGGTTCCGTTGTTTTCTCCCCCGAGACAGGTTGTCCCTGGGACCTCTGAGTGACAGGAGGTGATGTGCTCAATGCCTGGTCTGGGCTAGAGTTGTTGACAGCCATGGGAGAAGAGAAGCCTGTTGTTGGCTTGGGTGCAGCATATCCGACTGCCAGGGATGCTGCTGGTTCTGTGGTTGTGCTGTCACCGAGAACAGATGACAGCTGAGTCATTGGCTCCTCTGTTGTGCTCTGCTTGCTGGAGAAAGGTGTCCTGGTCACCACGACAGCATGGCTGGGATCAGGCACCTCCAAGGACCCATCGGTTGGCTCTGTCACAGTGGTGTGCTTTGTAGGAGATAAGACAGTTGTTCCTGATCCATTGCTAGTGGTGCTGGGACCAAGGTGTGGGGTTACTGCTGTCCTGTTGGCAGCGGCCAGCGGTGCTCCGGGTGCCAGTGCAGTGCCGCTGGCTTGAGAGGTGCTTGCACCTACATCTCTTGCTCCCACTGCCACACTCGCTGCCTCAGGTGTGGTCTGGAGCTGGCCTGGCCCCTCCACAGCTGGGGTGCTGGTGGTGACCAAGGAAGGCAGCCTGGTTGCCACCTCTCTCCCCTTGGAGAGTGTCCTGAGGGCTGTTTGAGCTGGGACACGGTCTGTGATTAATTCTGATTTGCTGGTTGCTGCTTTGGTCAGCGAAGGGGTAGAGACAGGCAAAGGCAGGGCTGTTGATGACACACCGGCGGTGTCTTTGCTGGCTGTTGTAGGCATGGTGGTGGTGGGCTCGGCTGTAGCCCTCTCAGAGAATGGAGCAGGTGACAGGCTGGTGCTTCCCCCAGCCGCTGCGTCACCAGGCACTGTGACGGTCTCCTCAGCAGCACCGCGTGCAGGTAGGGAAGCAGCAAGCCCATTGAGAGCTGTTGCAGTTGGGCTCGCACCTTCATCTCCCCGGTCAGCACCACCGAAGCCGGATCGCGCACGTCTGTCTGTCTGTCTGTTCGTGATGGGTTGTTCTGGAGCAGGGGACAGGGCAGGGCTGGCGCCGGCGGCCTTGGCCATGGCAAACCCTGCTCTGGCAGTTGACGTCCTGGCTGTCCCGCTGGCTGTGGAGGCCTCCCCGCCGCGTGGTCCGTCTGCAGTGACAGTGACAGCGGAGGGGGCTGTGCCTGGTGGCAGCCAGGTGGCAGTGGGGCGGGCGGGAGAGGCGCTGCCTGCTCCATCAGACACAGAGCCGCTGTTTGTGGAGCTTGCCGGCGCTCGCGGTGACTCAGCTGAGAGGTGGCGGGTCCCCGGGGAGGACAGACCCGCTGTGGCCTCCGCAGAGGCAGGGCTCCCACGCAATGAGCTTGTGGTGCTCGTTGTGGACATCAGTCTGTTTGCTGTCAGGGAGGAGGTGCCCAGGGCTGCCTGGGCAGCGAGGGCCACCACGGCCGTGTCTGTAGAGCTGACACTCGGTGACACCGTGCGTGACGGTGGCTCCCCGGGGGCTGTTGTGCCCCTTGCCATCTGAGTGGCAGAACTGGGGGTGGGTGCAGAGGACGTTTCCTCTGTCGACACCGTGCCGAGGTGTCCGGGGCCTGGCAGCAGGCTGAGGGGCGGGAGGATGGCAGTGTGCTGGGGGGCTGCGGAGGGCACTGCGGCACCTGGCACGGGGGACACGCCGGCAGCCGACGGGGATGTCACGCCGGTCCTCATCTCTGCGCTGATGTTGTTGGTGATGGACGCAGCGGTGTCGGAGATGGACACAGCAGTGTCCTCGCTGCTGGTGAGGGATGCTGCACCATCAGTCCGGCTCTCAGAGGGACACGGGAAGGATGCGTTGGTCTCTGCCGGGGCGGTGGTACTGCGGGGACCTGTCCATGCTGCGGCTGTGCCTGGCCAGGACATCCCAGCTGAGGGCTCATGCTGGGCTCTGTCGCTGCCCGGGCTGGAGGACCTTGTGGAGGGCTCGCTGCTGCTGCGCGTGGGCTCCACTGGTGACGGAGAGGTGCTGCGGGAGGAGGTGGCTGCTGTGACGAGCTCCACGCTGGCCCCGCTTGGGGTGGGAGAGGAGGATGTGGCCACGCTGAGGCTGCTCTTGCTTAACCCCACTGCCGTCCCGGTCACGCTGTCACTGGGGATGCCGGAGGATGCCACCACCATGGGGCTGGTGCTGCTGGGGACGGGGGAGGACATGCTGTCCCCTGGCTGAGCCGTGCTGGGCACGAGCGCCAGGGAAGGTGCTCCGGAGAGCTCCGCAGTGGGGCCGGGCACTGCCAGCGAGGACAGACCCGCCACGGTGCTCCTGCTGCCGGGGGAGGGCCCTGTCACTGGGGGCGCGTTGCTGGTGCCCGGCTCAGTCCCCGCAGTGACAGACAGGGTCAGTCCTGGGGCCGGCTCCGCTGCCCCTTCCCCGGCACCCGGGTAGGACGCATCTGCAGTGCCACCGCTCTGGCTCGTGTGTGGCTGAGGGGCACTGCTGGCTCCAGAGGGATCCGATGTATGCGGAGCTGGCCCAGGAGAGGTGTTTTTACTGTCTGTCCTGCTCACCCAGGCTTCTTCTGCTGCATTTTCAACTAAGTTGGAGTCTTCAGCTGCCTGCACGGTGCTGCTGTCTCCTGCTGCCTGGGACCTGTCCCTGGCTCCCTCCGTGGCTGCATTTCTGGCGTCTGGCAGCGATGCCAGTGGGGGTGTCGGGGCAGCAGCAGTGCCAGGGGGTGGACTGGACACGTGTGGCACCGGGCTGGGGTCTGCTGAGACTGGCAGAGCAGAGCGAGCGCCCTGGGGAGGCAGGGGAGGAACCTCTGCTGGGGACCTCGTTTGGGGAGCATCGTCCCCTGGGGTGGGCGGCTCCGGTGGTGGCTCAGTCCCGGGGAGTGCGTCACTGGGAGGTGGCCCTGCGTCATCAGCAGCATGGGCAAGAGCTGGCACATCTGGTGCTTCTGGTGTTGGCTCAGCCCCAAAGTGACTCTGCAGAGACGTGGTCCAGCTCATAGCTGGGTCGGTGACGTAGTCGCTGGTGACGAGAAGCATCCTTCCCTTGGCTGAGGTTGGGGCTGTTTCTGGAGTGGCTGTGACTGTGCGAGTAGAGGGGCCCATGGCCAACTTGCTTATGGCATTTCCAGCCCCAGGAGACACAGAGCCGGCTGCCCTCTGCACCGGGGTGTCACGAGGTGGCGGGTGGGTCGTTCTGGTCACAGGGTCCTCTTCTGAGGCCACGTCTGGGGAGGCTGCAGGCAGTGCAGTGGTGATGCTGTCGGGGCTGGGGGAGGCATCGCGTGGGGCATCACCGCCCAGTGCTGGTTGCAGGGTGGTGGGGCTGCTATGTCTCATGGCTGCTGCTGTCCTTGGGGTGCTGCTGGATAGGGACATCCCCAGAGGCGGCCCTTTGGTGGGACTTTCATCCAGGAGAGCTGCGATGCCTGCACGTGATGATGCAGAGGCTCTGCTGGCTCTGGCCATCTCCAGGGTGCCGGCTGCTGCTGCGAGGTTGATGGTTGTTGCTGCTGCGAGGTTGATGGTTGTTGCTGCTGCGAGGTTGATGGTTGTTGCTGCTGCGAGGTTGATGGTTGTTGCTGCTGTGGTTGCGTCTTCCATGCGTTCAGAAGCTGTTGCTGCCTCAACAGCAGCGGGAGCAAAACTGCTGGGGGCTGGAGGAAACACTGCAGGATCACGCAGCTTCCCCGGGCTGGGGACAGAGACATTGGGTCCTGCATCTGCTCCGCCTGTGCTCAGACCTCCAGACTCCTCTTCCAGCTCCTCGTCAGCCACGTGTGACCACATCTCCCCATTGGGGGTGACAGGGGAACCGCGGTAGGTGCGCAGCGGGCTGGTGCCATGGGGGCCTTGCAGGTTCGTGTGTGACACCGGCTCTTCGGTGACACCCCTGTTCAAGCCCAAGAAGCGCTGAGGCACTTGCAGCGTCTCAGTGTCCGTGTCCAAAGCAGCTGTGGCTAGGTTAAAAGTGACCTTCCCGGCTGGTAGGGAGTATCCAACGGAGACTTTGGCCATGGCTGCAGGAGAGCCCAGGTCTGGGTCACTGCTGTCGGTGGCTAAAAAGGGGGCAGTCACGTCTGCGGATGGCGTGAGGAGCAGCGAAGACCCACGGAGAGCTGACTTGCCCCAGTCCTGGCCCAGGACTACAAGTCCTGCCCCGGGCACCTTAGATGGTGCAGGGCCGCTCGTGATGCTGGCTGGTGGCTGTGGTGAGTCTGCAGCTGGCTCTGGAGTGCTGGATGGGTCTGGTGGAGCCGGTGCAGGGCTGGTGTCCCAGGCCGTTGCGATGCCCGGCCCGGAGGAGCTGCCCGCTGCTGCAGGGAGCACACTTAGACCTTCCCTGGCAGCTCCATTCCCAAAGGCTGGTGCTGCTTCACCCACCGGGCTCACAGTGCTGAGGTCTGTGGCGGAGCTGCTCACCTCGCCGTACCTGCCCAGGGAAGGTGCTGCCGTGGCTCCAGAGGAAGCATCTCCTTGTGCTTTCCTGGCACTGGTTCCAGCAAGGGGCAAGGACGTCGCTGCGCTGAGTCCTGCTGAGGAGGATCCACCTGCAGCTGCTTCCAACAGGGCAGTGCTGGGGCCTGCAAGGGCCGCTGCGGTGGGAAGAGCCCCAGTGGGGTTTCCAAGGGAGGACTCCGTGCCCGGGACGGGCTCAGCAGGGGGACCGCCGTGCAAGGCTGTGGAAAAGCTCCTTGTTGGCCCAGCAGAGGTACCGGGAGCATCAGGAAGTGCCATGTCAGGAGATGGGGCATCTCCAGCAGCGCTGGTGTACTGTGGTGTGTCCATCCCCATCCGGGCACTCGTGGTCCCCAGGGAAGCAGTGCCGGTCACTGCTCTCGAGGAGGGTTTGCTCCTGCTGTGGACCAGCTCAGCGGTGGCATTTTCTGGGGCTAGAAATGACCCAGCAGGGACAGGCTTTGCAGCAGTTGCCTCGGGGCTTGAAGAGGAGGCATCATCAGCAGGATCAGCGAGGCCTGTGCCAGTGGCTGTCGCTGTTGGGTCCGGATTGGGCGCAGTTCCACGGAGAGGGGCACCATAACTGCCTCTAGGTGGTCCATCTCCAGCAGTGACACTTGTCCCTCGCCAAGGGACGGCATGATTGCGGGCGGTCGATGTCTCTCCTTTGCCTGGCTCTGTGGTTGACGGGACGGGGGAGGCTCTTGCTGCCAGCTCTGCTGTGGCACCAGCGGCGCCTGCGGCGGGGACGGATGGAGGTGGCCGAGCAGGGGGTGTCAGGGCCTCCTGCGAGGCATCGCGGCCAGCTGCGGGTGTCCCTGGCCCTGCAGTCCCGCTGGTGGGGACAGCGGCTCTCACTGAGGAGGCACCCGAGGCATCTGCAACAGGTGGCGTCACCCGCTCGGCTCCTGCTGCCGCTGGCTGAGGCGACGGCACGAGGGGTGCTGGCGTTGCGGGAACAGCAGCACCGCTGCCTGGGCCTGCGGTCAGCCCCATGGGGCTGCCTGGGGGCAGAGGGGAGGCAAGGGAGACACCAGCCCCTGCGGTGGCCGGGGAGGTGCCCCTGTCCAGCTCCAACGGGACCTCCTGGGACAGGAGCCCCGCAGCTGCATGGGGCACCGCAGTGCCCTTGCTGACAGCAGAAGGTGATATCTCCAGGTCTTGTTTGATAGGAGACAGCCTTGTGGATGGTGGTGTCGCCAGCGTCCCCTCCACAGTGATAACATCGTCCCGCTGGACCAGCCCATCGGCACTGGAGGCTTTACCAGGGACCAGGGAAGAGGCTTTTGCCCCCAGCAGTGGTTGATCAGCGCGGGGTTGTGCACTGGGCAGGGACGTGTCTCCACCTCTTTTTGGGATGGTCTCTCTCAGTGGGCCTGTAGCACCTTCCACTGCGATTCCCTCTAACGCATGGACAGTCGTCCCCAGGGCCCCTTCTCCAGGCTTGCTCTCCAGAGCTGCTCTAGACACCTCCAGGGCCTGCTCAAGAGCAGTGGCACTGTTTGACAGTGCTGGGTTGTCCATCCCCTCTTTGGTGGGGATGCCTAGACCCACAGGTGACATTGGTGACGCGGCTGTGGCCAGCTCAGCACCGCTGCTCTCCACAGCGAGAGCTGGCATGTGCCCTGTTGGGGCAGGGGACAGAGGCTGCCCATGCCCAGTGGCGCCAGGAGCTGCGGGGATATTGGTCGGGTGGCCAACAGGGCTGTTGGAGGAGACCCCTGCCCTTGCCTGGGGGCTGTCCCATGCTGCCAAACCCTCGGTGACCCCAGAGGCAGCCGCTGTACTGGGAAGTGCCTCCTGCACCTTGCTGCTCCCAGCTGGGACCAGTGCTCCCGCAGTCTGCACCACCACGTCACCTGCAAGGAGAGACAAGACGGTCCTACCTGCAGGAGCACCAGCAATGCTCCCAGTGGGCAGGGATGTACTTGTCACCGGCTCTGGGCTGGCGTTACCTGCTACAGGGATGGCATTACTCGATCCCTGGCCGTCTCCAGAGCCGGTCCAGCTGGAGGCAGAGGGCTGGTGTGGAGCAGGCTGGCTCACTGCTGCCTCGCATATTCCTGGTCCGGCCTCGGTGGGGGACTCGTCTGCAGGCAGCCTGGCACTGGCGCTGCCTTCAGCCCCCGGGACGATGCTGTTGGGCTCTGCCGAGGCCTGCTCTGCCGAGCCGCTGGCAGAGGAGCCGTCCACACGTCCTCTGGGCAGCGGGACGTGGGGTGGCTCGTCGGGATCTGCTGCTGACCCTGCCGAAGGCAGCATTGCAGAGACGGGGCAGTGGCCGGGCTGCCAGGTTGCTAGCGAGGGCGAGGCAGGAGAAGCCAGCTGGTGTTTTGCCTCCCCGTCGCACCCTGTCCCTGTCCCTGCTCTGAGGGCTGCTGCAGGAGGAAGGTGGTGCCCAAACGCCACATGCCACCTGCAGGGCTGGTTCCTGCCTCAATACCAACCGTGTTCCCTGCCCCGCCGTCCAGGTCCCAGCCAAACACAAGCCAAGAGAGCTCAGCCTGCGCCCACAGCTCTCGGGGAGAGGGGGCATCACTCCAAGGCTTGTTTTACTGGGGGGTCCCCCTCAACCTTGGAACCTCTTTCTCTGCGGGTGAGGGGGCAGCCCCTCCTGGGAATCGCACCCCACTCGGCTGAGACGTGGCTGCCGGCAGCGTCCCCGGGCTGGCGGTATCCACTAGGGACACCCGGCACCTGCCCCCTCCCCTCCTGTCACAGCCCAAACTCTGTCTCCTAACACCTCTCCTTCTCCTGACACCCACCGGGAAAACCTATGGGCAGAAGCACCGGCACTGCCCCTGCTCTGCACCCGCTTAGGTGCCGGTGGGTGCTCGCTGGTAGCACCAGCAGACTCAGCAGGACACGCTCCATCCCATCCCCAAGCCCTGGGCTGGTCACCAGCCCACTCGAGAGGTCCCTGCCTGCTCCACTGCTCCTTCCTGGGGCCAACGCCGTGTCCTGGGAGAGCCCACAGGGCACATCAACATGCCGGGAGGGAGGGCGAGCGGAGGGGCAGCTGCCCCTGCCACCCCAGCCAGGCCAATGCCTCCAGAGACGGCCCAGGGGTGCCCAAGGAGAGCCCCGCACCAGGCTCCCGAGAAGGAGCAGAGCGGCTCGTGCCTCTGTTTGCTGCTCTGGCAACCCGTTACCGAAACAACAGCCTAGCCGTGGCTCTGGGGCTTTGTTGGAGACGCGCAGAGCAAGCGAGCGCAGCCCTTCACCCGTAACCGAGATGGTATCTGCCCCAGCTTGCCAGGCAGCTGCGCGCCGCGACCCCAGCGCTTACCTGGCAGCGCGCAGAGCCCCCAGAGCAGCCAGCCCCAGAGGGCGAGCGGGCGGGAGCGGCGCATGGCGCGGGGCCCCGCGGGCTGCCGGCGTCGACGGAGCGGCGTCGCCTCCTCCGGCCGCTGGAATGAGGCTGGCAGCTCTCCCGCGCCGATGAAATGAGGCGGGCTCCCGGCACCGAAACACTCCCAGCCCTGGGCCCTCCTCCGCTGCCGCCCCGCGGCACGGCCACCGAGCGGGGCGCCACGCGCCGCGGCCCCGGCACGGCGTTCACGCTCCCTCGGGGCAGTGCTGGAGCCCCGGGGTGCTGCCACGGGGCCTGGCTGCCATTTGGACCCGTTGGGCCAGGAACCGGCTCCATCACCTTGCAAACGCTTTGAGCCTTTCCCAAACTGCCAGTTTTCTGCACCAAGCGTGCCGAGCTGGGGAGCGCAGAGCTGTGGGTCTGGGCACCGTGGGTGCAATGCAGTGCCAGGGTCCTGCTGGCCCCTGCTGCCAGCTCGGTGAGCACTGGGGACACACGAGCCAGCGTGCTGGGGGTGCTGGAGGGATAGCACCATGGTGGGACCCACAGTTGTCACCTTTACAAGGGCCTGCAGTCAGCACCTCAAGGTTGGGTTCATCTTTAGTGCCATAGTCCCGTTGTTACCAGGGCACAAGGAGGACCCGAGGAAGGGGAACCAGCGCAGCCGCAGGCTCGGGTGCCAGCCCCGTGCCCACGCTTTCCTGCTCGCTGCCGGCTCCGGCCACGCACGGCCGCCCGGCTGGTAACCCCCGTGAGCGACGGGCCGGCTGCCAAGGAGGAACAAGGAAGCGAGCAGCGCTCCCACTCGGCTCCCCGCTGCCCCGGGGTCCCTCAACCCTCCCCATCCCCGGGGGCTTCCGCAGCGGCGTCTCCGTCAGAGCCACGCAGAGCCCTCGTGGCGCTCAGCTCTGCCCCGATAGCGTTTCCCAGAGCGCCACAAAGGTCGTCGCATTAAGGGCTAATCACCTTAATGGAGCCATTAAGCGCAGCGGGTTATCTGCGCCATCGAGTGCGTCCCATTGCAAACGCCCACGCAAACCCAGGTGCAGGGGGGAAGGGTGCTGTTCTCCCATGGGTGCTTTGGGGCTGGGCCTTCCTCTGCACCGCAGGTCACCTTAAAAAAGGGAAAGGACGGACGCGCTCACCCTGGCGTGCAAAGGCCCTGCTGGGCCTGGTGGGAGCACTTTCAGCAAGCAAAAGTTTGCTTATCCACCACCAGAATCATTTTAAGGGAGGAAAAAACTCAAGCAAAGCATTGCATCTTGCTGCTTCTGCAACCCTCCTGCCTGGCAGCCACATAACAGAGGCAAATGTCACAGAAGCTGCACTATAGATGGGGAAAACGAGGCTGCGCACGGCAGCCCCCCCAGCCCTCCCCATGCCCACGCTCTGAAAGGCCTCAGCGCCCTGGCTGGGGAGGGGACGTGGAGATGGGCTGCACAGTGCGCGCGGTGACGCGGCCCCGAGCAGCCGCACTGGCCACGGGCTGCCACGCGCCACCAGGAGAGGTGCCCAGGAGGAGCAGGCAGCCCCGAGACTCACCGGGTATGAGCCCTCCTGGCGCTGCCTCTCCTCCAACGCTCCGGCCTCCGCGGCAGCCTGGGGTGGCTGGAGCTGGGGGAGCCCGCCGTAACGCCTGGGGGGCTTCACTGACGCTATTTTGCCACGGCAGTGACGCCAGCGCGCCGAAGCACAGCAGTTCAGCGCTGCATCCGGCGGTGCCATCAGCGTTACCCCAGCCGGCATCCCTGGCGCGCCAGGGATCGCTCCCAGGCGCTGGCAGCTTCTGCCTGGCACCTGGACGCGGGCCAGCCCCCCGAGGAGCCCGTGCAGGTCCTGCAGGCTCTGCAGCGCACACGGGCTCTGCGCGGGGGAAAACGCACCACTGGCGCCTGGCATGTTTGGGGACACTGCGGCCCAGCCTGTTTGGGCACCCAGGTGTTTTTCCCACCTGCGCGGTGACCCTCAAAGGCGGCACCTCGGGGAGCGGCAGCGCAGCCCTGGCCCTCGGCTCCGGGCAGCAAAGGGGGTTTTGTGCCCCGCTGCCGCTGGGCTAGCGCTGCTGCGGTGCCTCCCGGCGGGCGCCGAGCGCTCCCGGCTCCGCGGGGGGATCCGGTTGCACAAGGGCCCCCGGCCGCCACGCGCGTGGGTGGGGGCGAGATGCAGGTCTCGCCGCTCCCTGCGCGGGCATGAGTCACGCGGCGGCTCCGGGCCCGTCTGCCGCGGCGGCCCGAGGGGGCGGCAGGAGCCCCGCGGGCGCCAGGGCTGCGCCGCCGACGTCTCCCCCGCCTGGGGCACGGCGGGGGGGTTCGACAGTGCCCAGCCCTCCAGCATGGGGCCCAGGTGTGCGACTGGGACAAGTTCAAGCAGTTCTGGCCTGGCGGACACGCTCGCCCCAAGAGTCATCAAAGCGAGTGCAGCTAGGGGCTGTTCAAGGCATTTGGTGGTCTGGGGGCATCAAGAGAGCCTGGGTTTTGGCTGGGCAGCCAAGGTGTGTGGCCACCGCTGGGCATCCCCTGCCCTGCAGCAGGGCTGCCCCGGCACACGGCTCTGCTGGTGGGAGAGCTCCTGCCGTGCAGCGGCGCTGCCTCTGCAGACCCTCCGCATGGCGGGACGGAGGAGCGTCCCTTGCCTGCACCCCCAGCACTCACCTTCCACAGGTGCCCATGTCCCGCTGCCAGCCCTGGGGGGCACCCCGTGAGCCACGGTAGCGACAGGACCACTCTGTGCAGGGGGGTGAGGGATGCAGGTACCTGACGACCAGGCCATGGCTGGAGGCTGGGGAAAGCTGCTGTTACGGCGTCTGTATCCCTCTGCCAGGTCCCATGGACTCGCATCCTCCCGGGAAGCAGGAAGCCCCAAGGCACGGGAGGAGGGTCCTGGCCGCAGGCACAGGAGAGCTGGCGCATGGTCTGTGCTGCCCAGGCACTGCAGGGTGCAAGGACACAGGGACCATCAGATCTGCATGTGCCAGCAGGGACGAACTCAGGAGATGGGCACAGGCACATTCCTCCTCTCCATAGAATATTTTTATATATTTTTATATATATATAATATATATATATATTAAAATTACATTTCTCTTTACAAAAACAATTCAACAATGGGCTGGGGGACGGAGACCATCTTCAAAGCCAGGGCAGGGGCACCCTGGCATGGGGGTCATGGCAAGTCCCAAACCCTAGGCAGGCTCCATTTCGGGGCACCTCTGTCCCCCATGCAGGGCTCAGGCCAGAGTCCAGCAGCAGGTTGTGTGGATAGGGGTGGCCACAGTGCGCAGTAGTTCCACGGCGAGATGCCCGCTCCAGATCCGACGTAGCTCACCCAGGTCCCGCTGTCACCGCCTGCAAGGGGAGAAGAGGATGGGAGCTCTGGAGAGGCCGCCCAAGAGCGGCTCAAGGCCACCACGGCTTGGGAGACCCTCCCCAAAAGATCCGCCTGGCTCCCGGCACCTCCTGGGCACCTACTTCTGCCGAGACGTGCTGCAGGGATCCAGGAGGTGGGAGCTGGCCTGGGCCAGGTTCCAGTCGAACATCTCCAGCACACGGTGGCATTCAACGCGGGACTTCAGCCCCAGGCAAAAGAGCTGCTCCACCTGCGGGGGCACAGGGCAGAGCGTGGGCGAGGGGCCGTGGCGCTGCCCGCGCCGGGGCGGCCGCGCCGCCGCCGCAGCACCCACCTTCAGGTACTGGATGGCACGCTGCACGTTCCAGCCGTGGTTCTGCAGCGCCGTCAGGCACTCCTCCGTGGTCACGCCGTGCACCATGTCCTGCACCTGCAGAAGATCACTGCCACCGCGCGCCACGGCAAGGCTCCCATGGCTAGAGCAGGGCATCAGCACAAGATCTCCCCAACTCCTCTGGTGCAGGGAAGCACTCTCAGTTGGAAGGAGCTGGGCCTGGCTGGGGGACTGCTGTTTGGGCCAGGCACTTGGGAATCCCATGGGATTTCTGCCTCTTTCTTGCCCCTGTTTGGGAGCAATCCCTGCATGGCATGGTGAGATTTGGGGTGTACAGATCCTGCACCCAAACCCTTGCCTGCCAGCTGCCTGGCACATCCTGATGTGCCCGTCCTGTCTGGGACAGGGGCGAGCCCTTATTGTACCCCCAGCCCAGCTGGAGGTGCCCCCTGCACTCACCATCCCCTGGGCTTAGGTACAAACTCCCCAGCTGGGACAAATCCAGCCCTGTTCACTCTCCAAGCCCAAAGGAACCAGAGCCACCACTCTGTGCCTGGCTGTGGTGGCCAGCCTGGAGCTGGAGCCGTGGCGCACAGGCTGCCCTGGGGTTAAAAGGGTGCAGGTTAAAAGGGTGTTTGATCCCCACTTGAGCACTGCAAAGACATTTCCGCACTGTGGTGTCTTTGAAGAGCCCTTGTAGACAGCACGCCTTGGGTCTGGACGTGGATAAGCTGTGGTCTGGCCCAGGTGGTGCAGCGAGCCTGTGGCACAGATGTGGCTGTGGACTTGTGCCACCAGGACAAGAGCCATCCTGCCCCATACGACCTGCAGAGCCACTTACCAGCCGGATCTTCTCAGAGGGCCGGTAGCCGTCCGGCCCGTCATAGACTATCTTCTGGAGGCTGCAGGAAGCCTTCACCAGACACTTGGGACCAGGGTTGCTATTGTTGGAGGAGAAGTTGGCTTTGTAGTCCGGCTGCTGCTGCACCATGGGCCTCACAGTGGCTGTGGTTACCACGCGGGAAGCTGGAACCTCTTCGGGGCTTTTGGCCTCCTTGAAAAACTTCTCATACTTGTCCAGGTAGGCCGGGCGCTCGGGCAGCAGGTAGTAATGTGTGCTGCTGACCTTCTGCCCATCCTTCACGATGGGCAGGATGCAGGGTCCCTTGGGGCAGTCCTTCCCCTGCGCCTGGATGACCTTAGGGGTGGCGTATTTGGGGTCGAGGGCGAAGCTCTGCGTGGTGGGCATGGGCTTCCCCGGCGAGGTGGAGAGGTAGGAGCAGAGCGTGGCACGCTGCTGGGGGGAGCCCACCTGCAGAGCCATGGGGCTGGGGGTGCGCGAGGTGGGCTGCGAGAGCGGGTCGCGCGGCGGGATCTGCGGCGGCCGGTCCTCCTCGCCCCCCGAGGCCGGCGAGAGCTCCCCCGACCAGCGGCCGGGCTCGTTCCTGCGCAGCGGCCGCGGCGGGATGGGCACGCGGGGCGGGATCTGCGGCTTGTCCTCGGCAGGGGCCGCGGCGAAGGCGGCCGTGCCCAGGGGCACGTTGAGCCTCTTCATGCACTCCTGCTGCAGCTCCTCGAAGATCTCCGTGGTCTGCGTCAGGCTGGGCTGCTTGGCCTCCTTGGGCGGCAGGAAGAGGTTGTCCTCCAGCACCGCAGCCCTGTCGCCCTCGTCCACGAAGCCGTAGTTGGTCTCGCCCCGCTCGCGGGCCTTGGGCAGTCCCGCTCGGCTGCCCCGCCGCCCCGGGGGGCTGTTGATGGAGCACACCTCGAAGTCGTCCTCGTCCTGCGCCACGTAGTCGTAGGCCGGCGGCGGCGGCAAGGGCCGCGCATCCCAATCCACCACGGGCGTGGGGTGGAGGGGCCGGGGCAGGGCCCGCGTGGGGCTCTGCGGGGGGGTCTTGTCCAGCAGCGAGCAGGCCTCCATGGCCAGCTTGGAGACCAAGGGCATCGGGAGCTCCCCGACCGGCGACGGGCTCGGCGGGGGCGCCTCCTCGCCGAAGTCGATGAGCGTCACCTCGCCGCCCGGCGGGCCCTCGCTCAGCGCCTGCCCGGGCTGCCGCTCGCCCACCTTGGTGCCCGACACCCGGGCCGAGGGCTTTGCCAGCCGCAGCCCCTTGCCTGGGCCCGGCTTCTTCAGGCAGAGCTTCCGGAGGCCTGCGGAGAGCCCGTCGTCCTCCTCGCTGACCGGGTCGTAGGAAGGCTCTAGGACGGGGCGGAGAGGAGAGTGAGGAGGCCATCAGGTCCCCAAACCCACCCTTGGGCGGAAAAAAGGGGACGGTTGTCTCTGGAGATCCCAAGGGACATAACAGGTGCAGGAGAACATCTCCAACCCCAAGACCCCAATTGCAATCCTTCCCAAAGCAAAACTGCAGCATCCAGAAAACTCACCCAACCCCACAACACGTCAGCAACCTGGGCAACCTCTTGCCCTGCTGCCATTTAAGCCCCTTGGCTGCAGGGCTGTCACAGTCTTGCCCTGCCGCTCCTGGGGCAGGAGCTGCCCTCTTCCACGCTATGGCTTGGGGAATCCAGGTCCCACTTTGCCCATCACTGCATCACACACAGCCACTATCATCCCCTCGCCCCTGGCGCATGCCCATGCCACAGTCATGCCCAGGACAGGGGGCTGCTCAGCCCCATGTGGCTCTGGGGTTAGTAGTGCCAACAGGTAACACCTCAGGGCAGTTAGTCCCCACTGGTCCCTCCACGGGAGACGTTTGAGCAGGGGCAAGAGCCTGGAGATGCCTGTGGGGAGATGGGACATGCAGCAAAGGTGGCACCATCTCCCACCGGCTGGGCCTGATGGGGGCCACCTCGCTTGGGCCATGCCCTGGATTCGGAAGAGGTGCCACGAGGCAGCGGGTAGGTCCCGAGGGGCAGCAGGGCCCTGCCATCACCTCCTGGGGGCCCAGCCACGTCTCCCGTGCGGGGCCAAGCGGAGGGGCAGCGGCCACCCCGGGCGAGAAGTGCACAGCACACCCCGAGTACCTTGGAAGAAAGGAGCTAAGAGAGAACAGAGGGGGCACGAGCAGCGCTGGCGGCTCCCAGAACAGCCCCACTTACTCGTAAGCAGGATGGCAGGCTGAGGTGGGCGCGGAGGCGGCTGCCCTGCGGGAAAGAGAGAGCCCAAGAGGAGGAGAGAGGCAGCGTTAGCGCGTGAAGCAAGCGGGGAGCCGGGGCGCTGGGCACGGGCTGGGGGGAGACGCGGGCACAGGGCAGATGCTGGTGGCATCTCCCTGGTTTGCAGGCTTGGGGATGGGAAGCACATCCACGGTGTCACAACTCCTTGTCCTTTGTGGGACAGGGTGGCTCTGACTATGATGGTCAGCTGAGGTCCCCTGTGACAGGTGCCCTCCCTCTTCACCAGGGAGGCTTGGAGGGGACAAGTGACACGTTGTCACGGCAAGTGACAACGAGGTGGAGGTTGTGGCCTGGCTGTGAGTTGCCCAAGTCAGGATGCACTGCTGGGCTGGGTGACAGCACAGCCAGTCCCGAGGGCAGCTGGCCACCCCAGCCTCACCAAAACCCGGTGCCCCCCAGGTCTCTGAAAAGCAAGTGGCAGCAAGAGACAGAGCAGAGAGGACAGACGTGGCACAAATTGGCGCTTGCTGGTGCTGCCCCTCACCCGGGCGGCAGGGCACAGCTCCCGGTATGGAGAGACTGGGCTCGGCACAGACTGGGGTAGCTAGTGGGCTGGAGAGAATGGGGTCAAGGGAAAAGCCACTTACTTTTAGCTCTTCCTGGGAGCTGGGTGGGTCTGGCAGCACTCAAGTCCACACCTAAAATGTCAGGAGGGTCCATGGGATTTCCCAGGTAGAGCCTGTAGGTAGAGAGGAGAGACCGGCTGGGGGTGGGCAGCGTCCCTGGCCGCCCAGACGCCCGCCCTGTGCTCACACACGTGCAGTTCAGCCCCACCTCGGGCACACACCGCACGTCCTGCCCCTCGCACAGGGCACGAGAAGCAGCAGAGAGGACCCCGCAGCCCCCTCCACAAAGCCCCGTGCGCCCAGCGAGCAGAGCCGGCGGGGGCAAGAAGAGGCACCTCCTGCTGCGAGCACCCCGCTGTGAGCACCTCGCGGCCCCACGGCGCAGCCCCGGCGGCAGGGCCGCCCGCTCGGGGCCCGGGGACGCG
>VZSG01001530.1:0-12215 GCA_013398315.1 Nothoprocta pentlandii | reverse complement strand
TTTTTTTTTCCTCCTTTTTTTTTCCCTTTTTGCTTTTTTAAAAGGACACACGTGATTAAAAGCATGTGGCCAGCTTGCACTCCAGCTCTCCTCCGTGCACATTACATAAGGAGTCTGGTTAGGAGGCCTAATACACCCCAAGAGCGCTGGATCCAGCCCTGGGCACCCTGTTTTGGGGCTACCACGGGGCAGGGGCAGCGCTGGGAAGCGCAGGGCAGCTCCGGGGCCGGGAGAAGATGCTCTCCCAGCACGGCCAAACCCAGCGCTTGCCCAACACGTCACCATCTCCCCAGGGACGGCAGAACTGCTCCGCTCCAGTGCGGCCCCACGGCCTCTGCGCATCCCCACCATGCAGCACCCGGCCCCGTTAGTGAGAAGAGACGAGGGAGTTAGTGAAGCCGCAGGGACCCCGCACAGAGCGATGCTCCCGAGGATGAGGAGGCGTTCGGAGGGGGCAAGGCCGCGCTGCGGAGCGCTCCCGTGCCAGGCGGGAAGGCAGGGGGGTGCAGAGAAGACAGAAAGTTTCTTACTCATCAATTTTATCGGGAAACCCCCAGCACTGCTGCGGGTTGGTGTCTCCATGGCCTGTGTGGATGAAGCTGTTTTTAAGCGGCTGGCTGATGTCGTGGGCTGAGAGCCCCGCCACCGAGGTCACCGTGTTTCGGGGGAACTGGCCCACTTTTAGTGTCCGCTTATTCTGACCCCGCCACCAGTAATTCTCGGCCCTAAGGAATAAAAAGGACCTGGTTACGGAGGGCGGGAAGGGAGGGCGAAAAGCCCGCGGTGGCGGGGCGGGGGGACGCGCGCCCTGCCCCAGGGACACAGGAGGCGGCACCGTGACTCACCCGAGGGCACCGCGGCCAGGAGGGGAGCCCGGGTGCAGGGATCCCCGGGGCTCTCTGGGGATCCCGAGCGCACCCGGTGCCGGCACCGGCACCCTGCTCTGCCTCCCTGCGCGCAGCCCTGGGTGCCAGGCGGGCAGCAGCCGGGGGTGTGGGTGGTGGGGGACAAAGTTCCCGGCTTGCGCCCGCCAGGCCGTTGCCCTTCCCGCCCCCCGCTGCCCTGCGTGGGTCCGAGCCGCTGGGCACCGCTGCGGACCCCAGTGGTCCCCACGGGGCTGCCGTGCGGGGCACCTGGGGCTGCGGGGTCCCCTACCTTGCACAGAGCCGCCGGCGGGCAGGGACCGAGGCTGCGCACGGTGCCAGCCCGGCGAGGTTGGCACGGCCCGCGGTTTCCTGGAGTCACCTGTGACTCACCCGCGGCCACTAGCTCAGCCCTTTTCCTGTTTACCTTCCCGCTCGCAGCCAGCCAGGCGCATTACTCAGCGCCAGGACCCCTCGGTGAGGCGACGGGGCCGGGGCAGAGCCGCTCCGGGCACCCTCCCTCGCCCGCAGCACCGGGGCTGCCGCCCGGGAGCCGGTTTTCCCTTCCTGGGAGGTCCCCTCCACTTGCTCCCTACTCCCGGCTGTGCTCCATCTGTGCCGCAGGGATGCGCCGGCCGAGCCGGCCCCTCCACTTACCAGCCCCATCCATCCAGAGGATTTTGGGGGATGAGTCCCCCCGGCACAAACCCCCTTACAGTGCCTGGTGCCGCATCCCGGGCCCTGGGGCCGCCTGGCACCGCGGGTGCAGAGCGCCACGAAAGCTCTGCCGGAGGCGGCGCCGGGTCCACAGGGCTTTCAGGTAGGTCCTCCCCAGCGCGCAGAGCCAGGGGCCCCTTCCCCTGCCCACACGCACGTACGCACGCCCAGCGCGGCTCTATCGACACGCAGGGGCTTGAAAGGGGCGGGGGGTGTTTACGGTGCCCCAGGCAGCTTCGCCATCCGGCCCCTCTCAGGAGCCCCCCGCCAGCCTTACCGCCCCCGCCAGCTCCCCGCTGCAGGGAGCTGCCGCTGCTCCGGCGCCTTCCTCCTGGGGAAACTGAGGCACGGGAGGGCGCAAAGGCAGGGATCAGGAGCCGCTCTCCCTCCCGATGTGCCCGGTGTGTCCCCAGAGCTCGGGAGGCACCGCGCGGCGCTCCTGCCCGCTCCCCCGCTGCAGTGCCCGCGGCCGCAATCCCAGCAACATCTCGCATCCCGGTTGCATCCTGACTGCAGGACCCGGCCCCGCGTCCGTCACAACCGGCACCCCGCAGAGCCGCCCTCGCCCCAGTCCTCCCCTGGGACGACGGCCCCGACCCCGCTGCAGGGGACACCAAGCGTCCCCACTCCCCGGGGAAGCTGGGGCAGGGCGGCTCTGCGGCGGCGCCGGCGGGCGGGCTGGCAGACAGCAAGGAGCCGGCGCGCACCCACCCACGGCTGCAATGCACCCGGCCCCACGGCAGCCCCCGGCAAACCCGCCTGGCCCTGGTGCCCCACGCCAGCCCCCCGCTCCGTGCCCGCTCCGTCCCCGACGTCACCTGGCTCCGGCGGCAGCGGCGCGGCGGGCGCGCGAGCGTCGCCCGCGTGTGCGGGCTGCGCAGGGCAGGGGCAGGGCGCCGAGCGCAGCCCGTGATGCAACGGGGACGATGTGCGCGCACTGGTTCAGCCGGCGCCGCGGCCGCCCGCCCTCCGCCTCTGCTTCCCTCCCTCGCCTGCCGCGGCGCTTCCCTTCCCTTCCCTTCCCTTCCCTTCCCCTCCCGTGGCGGCGATTACCCTGCCAGACCCTGGGCAAGAGTCATCGGGGGCCCAGGAGAAAGCTGGTCCCTGCAGCCACACAATTCCGGCCTGATTCACCTCCCGGCTCTGACTAAAGGCAGGGATCCTGCCCCAGGGGATGGGGGAGAGGGAAAGGAGGAAGGAAAGCGCCTTTTCTTCTCTCTCGCCCCGAGACCTGCCGGGGCTACAGGACACCTGGGCACCCGGTCCCTCAAGGTACGGAGGGACTTTAAGTGCTGGGGGTACCTGGTGTCTCCACCACACTGCTCCCCTCTCCATCCCCCAGCAGTGCAATATGGCTAAGGGGACAGGGACCTTCAGGCTGAGGTGACACTCTGGCAACGGGGATCCACAGCCCAGCCTGGAGCTGAGGGTCTGCAGGCCCCTGTGGGGCGATGAAGGGTGGGCTCTGCCCTGGGCTGCCCAGCAGGGCTGGAGGAGCCGAGAGCGAACGGAGAGGGACAGGAGCCGGGCGGTTGCGGCACGGGTGTCCCCGGGCGGGTGACGGTGACGTCCCCGCGCTATCAGCGGGGAGCGGCGCCGCGTGCGTGGCTGCCCCGGCAGGCGTGTTCCCGGGCAAGGCCGGGGCGAGCCCACGCGCGCACGCCAGCCTGACTCACAGCGGGTGGACGGCAAGGGGAACCCGGGCACCACGGGCACAGCCGTGGCCACTGCACCGTCCCCGTCTCCCTGCCAGCACCATCCCGGCAGCGCCGCGCCGGGGAACGTGCAAACCTGGCAGGGCTCTGCCCGTGGGCTGCGTGCCCAGGTGTGCCCGATGAGGAGGCAAAGCCCCTGACCCTGCCTACGTCCCCACTTCCCACAGCTCTGCCAGTGCCCGGCACCCATTCTCGGGATCCCCTGTTCCCAGCCCCATGCTGGCTGGCACCAGTTCCTGCTGTGAGGGGCGGATCTGTGCAGGGCAGGGGGGCGGGCAGGGGTCCCCCGCAGACAATACCTGCCCTCGATGACGGTGATGATATCGTTCATCTCGATGCGCAGCTTGTCGGGCTCCTCGAAGTCCTGCAGGGCCCGCATGTCAGTGGGCTGGGCCTGGCGGGGAGAGCAGAGCCAAGATGTGGGATGCTGCCCCCCATGACCCCTGCTTGGAGACCAAGCCCCAGCCCTGCGACCAAGGGCATGTGGGGCACAGGAGCCCTAGCAAGGGGTTGGAGAGTGACCACCCCCAGCTCGTGGCCTGCACCCAGGCGTATTGCCTTGCAGCTTGATGTCACCCTTATCTCTGCCCATGCTTGGGCAGCACTGGTGGGAGGGGGTCCCCAGTACCTCTCCCTGGGGACGCTCCCCCGATGCCCTCCCTGCCCACCTACCTCGACCAGGAAGTCCCGCAGGGCCACGAAGGTGGGCCGGTCCTCGGGCTTGTGCGCCCAGCACTGCAGCATGACGTTGTAGACGTCCTGGGGACAGTCCTCGGGCCGTGGCAGCCGCTCCCCCTCCTTGTCTATCTTGTGCAGGATCTGTGGGGCAAGCAGAACCGTCAACTGTGCCAAAGAGGGTGGTGATGATGCCAAAGAGCATCCCGAGCCTTTGCTGGGGCCTGCACTGTGGCAGGGCCTGCTGAGGTGGCAGATCCTGGAGGGCTTGGCAGGAGAGGGGGAGCAGCCCAGACCCTGACATGTCCCCCCACTGCCCTGCCTGCACAAGGCTCAGCGCTGCCGTGACCCTAGGAGTGGGAGCACCCACCACGCTGCCCACCTGGCTGCCGTTGAGGCCGATCCAGGGCTCCTGGCCATAGGTGAACATCTCCCAGAGGGTCACCCCAAACATCCAGGTGTCGCTGGCGTGGGAGAAGGTGCGCGTCTTCAGGCTCTCAGGAGCACACCTGCCCGGGAAGGAGACGGGTAACAAGAGGGGCTGGGAACAGCACCCCCAGCTCCCCCCACAAGGCACTAGGAAATCCGGGATGCTGCCCCCAGGGGCCCCTGGTTCAGGCTCACCAGGCAAAGGGCACCTTGCGGTGCTCCTGCATCACATAGTGGTCGTCGTTTTTGGGCAGGGCCCGCATGAGCCCGAAGTCCCCGATCTTGACCAGCTCGTTGGAGGCCAGCAGGATGTTGCGGGCGGCCAGGTCACGATGGATGAAGCGCTTGGACTCCAGGTAGGCCATGCCCTTGGCCACCTGGATGGCATACTGGCACAGCGTGGAGATGAGGAAATGGCCCTGGTTCTTTCGCAGACGATCCAGAAGAGAGCCCAGCGGGGCCAGCTCCGTCACCTGGGCCACGCGGAGGAGAAGACAGGTGGGTTAGACCTAGGAGCACCCCAGTTCATACTGTTTCCCAGCCCCTTTGTGTGCCTGGCATGGCAATCCCTGGGGAGGGCCCAGGAGGATACAGAGCCTCTTTGCCCCACGGCTCAGTTTGCCCCATGGCTGATCACTGCACTGGGGGCCAGCAATGATCAGGCAAGAGCCCAATGGGTGCAGCAGGGCAGTCATGGCTCAGCTGTATGTAGGGGTCAAGGTCAGTCCCATTTCCAGGGGTGGGAGCCCAACTACTCTTCTCCTTGCCGGCACCCCAGACTCACCATCTTCATGGGGTGGGAGAGCACCACGCCATAGAGCCGGATGAGGTTCTTGTGATCCAGGGAGTGCATGGCATTCACCTCGCGGATGAAGTCGTCCAGCACCTCCGGCTGGCTCAGCACGTCCGTCTTGAGACATTTCACCGCCACGTTGAGCTAAGAGCCAAGCAGGGCTGAGTCACAACGTGCGGCAGACACATTCCCGGGGGTCTCCCAAACTGCGCTCCTCCAGACACCCTCCTCTGGAGCACAGGTGGTCCCAGACCCGCCTCCCCCGCCACAAGCAGGGTCACAGGGCTCTGCCGCGGCCCCTCACCGTCTTGCCGGCTGGCGTGCACCACTCGCCGCGGCGCACGACGCCGAAGGAGCCGTCGCCCAGCTTCTCGAAGAGCGAGAGGTCCCTCTCCCTGATGAGGCAGGTCAGGGAGTGCTGGCCGCTGGCTTCCAGCGGCGGCGGCGTCGGGGGCTTGCGGAAGGTGCTCTGGGGCTGGGGCGGCAGCTCCGACTCGGGGCGCTTCCCACTGAACACCTGGGGGGGTGGATGCCTGTGAGATGCAGGTGCAGAAGTACCCAGATCCTCCCACCCACGGCGCAGGGACTGGCAGCGGCAGAGCCTGCCTCAGTTTCCCCCCCTCTCTAATAGCAACAGCCATGCACGCTCCTTTGGGGCCGGGCAAACATGGCATGCAGGCAGGCCACCCCATCTGCCACTGTGGTTCTGCAAGGGAGCAGAACAGCCTGCCCAGGCTGTGGACTCTGAAGCCTAGTGACGACCCTCCCCATCTGCTGCTTGCCCAGGGCTGCTAGCAGGCCTCTCTGCTGCATGGTGAGCTGCAGTGCAGGACAGGCTGAGGGAAACAGCCGCCTTGGGACTGTGCCTCTCATTGCATGTGCTCCCACGGATGGGAGCAGGTCCCTGGGAGCCCAGGGCTGCCAAACACTCGTCACTGGGCTGCAGCCGTGTGATGGGCACCAAGCTGGGAGAAGCCTCCAGCTTGCACTGAGCGCAGCGAGCCATGCCCATAGCAGCACGGGCCATGCAGCACGCTCTGCCACCCCAACGCCAGCCCCTTGGCCCTATCACCCACCCTGCCTCACCAGCCCAGAGGGGACGGGGATGGGCGCTCTGCTTCCTGCCCCACCGGCAGCCTCTCGGGGTGCCTGGCAGGACCGTAGCTTGTGCCACAGGACCACGGAGGCTCTCCCCAGCCCTGGAGCCCACCGCGGGCTGGCGGCTGGGGCGGCCGTGCGGGGGCCAGGCCAGGCATGTGGCTGCGGTGGGAGGTGGCATTTCTCTGCCCTGAGCTGGGCTGAGTCGCCTTCTATTAAAAGCCCATCCCGGCCACGGCTCGGCCCGGATGAGTCACGAAAGGGAGAGGCCAGGCACGAGCGCCCAGCTGGCAGGCGCAGGGTTCTGCGGGGGCAAGGTGGAGATGCCCAGGGTGCGGAGGGGGCAGCATCGCTGCTTTTACGTGGGACAACAAGAGGGAAAAATCATGAGGGGGGAGGATTCACTGTCAGAGGTATCTTGGGGTGTTCTGCCCCGACGTGCCCTGGTCCGGTGCAGGGGACAGGCAGGGTGCTGGCAGTGCCAGTCCCTGGGGACCGAGCCAGCTCGGCCGTGCCGTGTGGCAGCCGGTGGGCAGGACAAGGGAGATGCTGCCCGGAAAGCTGGCTGGGCCGAGATGTGGGCTCTGTTGCTAATTAGCTCTGAAATAGTTTCCTGGAAAAGAGGCAGATCATGCAAAGGGAATGAATTTCCTGCGTGCCGGGGCGGCAGCGCTGCCTTTAGCTGGGAAGTTACCCCAGAGCTCACATGGGGCCACCAGGGTCACACAAAAGGAAGGACACATGCTGGGGACTCGCGCCCCTTTCCCTGCCACCTCTTCGGGGATAGGACTGGCCCTTTACTCCATGGCACTCGAGGCAGGGGCAGAGCTGGGCACCCACAGAAGACCAAGGGAACCATCAGCAAGTGGAAGACAGGGAGCTAATCGCACCCACACACCCCGTGGTAGGGCTGAGGAGCGGGATCCCAGCTCCCCTCATCGGGCACCAAGCTCCTCCTGCTCCTCAGTCTCCCCATCACCCCTGCCCGGGGTGCCCCTGTCCCAGCCCTACCTTGCTCATCCACGACTTGCGCTTGCACATGGCCTTCCTCCGCTTCACAGCCTCCCACAGCCGCCGCTGGCCTGCCGGGACACCGGGACTCGTCACCCGGCTGGGGTGACCGTGCAGCCGGGCAGGCGCGTGGGGAGAGCTTTGGGGGGGACATACGCACCGGGGCGGCCCATGCCGATCTTCTCCAGATCCTCATTTTTGACGTACTCGAAGTGGGAGAGGCGGGTGACGTTCAGCTCGTCCCGGATGCGCAGGAAGTACTGCTGCAGCTGCAGCTCGGTGAGCAGCTCCAGCAGCCAGTCCGTGCCCTCCTCCGACTGCATGCTACAGCTCAGCTTCTGCAGGGAGAGCGCCCCGCGTCACCACGTCCCCCCTGTCCCCAAGGGCCTGTCCTGTCCCCACGGGGAGAGACGCCCACAGCGCAGAGCGCGTTCCCAGCACCCCGGTGTGCTGGGGTGATGTGGGCTCTTCTCCTCACTGGCAAGACTCCCAGGAAAGAATAAGGAGTCCAGCTCTGCCGTGTTGTGCCCACAGCCCCGTTAAAACTGCAGCCCATCCTACCTGCTCCCATTCTGGGGCAGTAATACCAAGGATAGAGAAGGTGGCACAACCTTGGGGTATGGGATAGACAAGGACGGCGGTCACTGCAGCCTGGACACGTCACCCCAAACAAGAGGCATGGCCTGCCCGGGCACCAAGCGTGCCCAAGAAGCACCCAGGGCCTGGCACCGCATACGTACAAGGGGCACCCCATATGTGGCAGCCCCATACGCAAAGAGGGCACCCTGGCATCATGCATGAGCAAGGGGCACCCAACCCGGCACTGCGTCCGCTCGGGTTTGGGCGCTCTCTGCCGAGCTGTGCTCGCCCCAGGGTGCTCTCTGCCCAGCACCACCCCGTGACAGACAGGGCCCAGCTTCATCCTTGGGCTCTCCGCACACCCCAGACATATCCCCTGCCACTCCGCATCCCTGCCCATCTCCTGGCTCTCCTTCTCCCTGTCTCCTCCAGCTGAGGTGAAGGGACAAGGGACACCGCGGCTCGCCTTCCACCTCCAACAGCCGGGGCAGAGGCTGAGACCTCGCGGCAGACAGCGCGGGACGCAGAGCCACCTCCGCGCTCTCCCCCGGGAGCCGACGTGGCCGCGCTCCCCTTGCCGCCCTCGCGGCGCTCACGGGCCTCGGTGGCGACGCCGCCACTTACAGGCTAAAAACACCGAGGGTGCCGCAAGCCGCCGGGGCAGCAAGGGTGAGCAGAGCCGCTGGCCCCAGCGCCCGCCGCGGCAGGGGACGGGCGGCACCGCGGTCCCCGCGGGGGCACCGGGCCGGCACTCACCCGGTAGACGCGGAAGCGGGCCAGGAACGGGAAGGAACGGCGCAGCGTCTCAAAGCGGCGCATCCTGCTCGGCCTCCGCCCGGGACCCTGCCCCAGCGCCGCCGGCCCCGCTGTCTCGGGACAGATCCGGGACACTGTCAACGACCTCCTCCTCCTCCTCCTCCTCGCCCGTGCGCGGCTCCCGGCGCGGGGAGCGCTCAGCGCAGCGCGGGCCCCCGCGGCATCCCCAGGGCCGCACAGGCGCCAGCGGCCAGGACGCTGCCCGTCACGGTCCCCCTCCTTCCGTCGCGCGGCCGAGCCTCTCCTTCCCGTCCGTCCTGCCGTCCCGTTGCCGCAGGCGCTGCGGCCGGGGCGATCGGCGAGCCCTGCGCGGGGCTCGGTGCCCGTGGCGCGGCCGGGCCGCCGCGCTCGTCGCCGCGCAGCCTTTCTGATCGGTGGCCAAGAGGTCAGCTCTAACCGCGGGCTGCAGAGCCGCCCGCTTCCTGTGGGCCTCCCGCTCGGGAGCCAGAGCCCGGCGGCTCCGGCGCGTTCCCGGCCGGTCCCCTTCCGAGGCGGCTCCCCCCTCGGCGCGGCCGGGCCAGCGCGGGGGATCGATGCCCCGGCCGGCCCAGCTGCCAGCGCGGCCCTGCCCAGGAGGGTTTATTTTAGCTGCGCGCTGGCCCGGCGCTCGCACCGCGCTGGGATCCGAGCCCAGGGGGCTGGCCTGGGATCAATGTGCTGCTTTCTCTCTTGTTCGGCGGGATCTCGCTCCGGCAGCTGCACTGCCTGGGAGACTGGGCTCCCGGGGCCCATTTCCATGGAAACTCGCTCTTGGCCTTGGGAAAAGCTGCCGGGCCTCAGTTTACCCTATTAAGCAAGGAGGGCGGCACATCCGGCCCTTGGCTCCCGCGCGGCTTGGCAGGCTCCTAAGCGGAGGTGCGACGGGGCCGGACGCCACGGGGACGGGCACGGCGACAGCGGCAGCATCCGCTCGCGGGGGAGCGGGCGCAGCGGGAGCCGCGGTGCCGCTGCCCCCCGCGCGGCTCAAAGCCCTCGTCTGAGCCGCTGCCAGGGCCCCCCCCACAGCTGGGGGGGCGGGAGCCGGGCCCCTCGCAGCTGCCGGTGCCGTGGGGCTGGCTCCCCTCGGCGTGGGGCCGGCTGCAGGGCCGCGGCCAAGCGCTGGCTCCCGAACACGGCTCCGTTGTCCGCCCGCGGGCTCCCCCGGGAGAACAGCTGGCCGGACCGGCAGCGCGCGGCGTGAGAGAGGAAGGACCCGCAGCGCCCTCCTGCCGCGGCCGCGGCCCCCCTCCCCACAGCGAGCTCCGGGCCAAGGCCCCGCGGGTGGCGAGGAGCCCAGGGGGGACACGGCCTGCACCCCACGGCACCCCCTGCTCCTCCCTTGGCCCTGCTCCCCGCTGCATCCTGCTGCCCGCCCTGCCGGGCACCCCCGCGCCCTCCCTCCTCTGCACAGCGCAGGAGCACCAGGAGGAGCCACCACTGGGATCCCCAGCCCCAGCACAAGGGCCCCATTGACTGGGGACGCCCGGGCACGGTGCCCTCGGCACCAACCGCTGCCACGCGCCAGCTCTTCCCCTGCGCGAGCCGGGGGACACCAGGGACGTGGGCGCTTCCCTGCGCAGAGCTTGTGCAGGGTCAGGGTCCCCCCTCGCCCACAGCGCGGGATCCCTCCTATGGGTCTCACTGCTGCATCCAGCGGGTGTCCCCACACTGGGGCACAACCTGCGCCCTGGCTCAATCCTGGGCCAGGTCCTGCGCCCGCCCGAGCCCAGCTCAGCGCCTGCACTGCCGGGCACTGGCACAGTGCCCGCGGTGCCTGGTGGGCTGTGGGGCACGGCGTCGCGCCCGCATGTACCCCACCTGCAGCACCGGGCAGGTCCCCATGGCCCTCCCGTGCGCCCCGGGACCACACACACACACACAGAGCGCTGCAGCCCCCGCGCCCCGCGCGCACCCCGGCACGTGCGCAACCGCAGCCAACCCCACCGCCGGCGGCACCGACAGCTCGCGCGGCGGCCGTGCGGGCGCGCACGTGCACAGGCACACGGGCCCCTCGCAAACGCCCCCGGGGCGCCCCCGGCCGCGCGTCGCTCCCGCCCCACCGACGCGCAGCCCCCAGCATCATCCGCCCCAGTCCCGCTCGGGGCGGCACCTCAGCACCCCCGTGTGCACCCACAACGCTGGGGCGCCCTCCTGGGTGCTCCCTGTGCAACTGCCATCAACCTCCCAACGCATCCATCCATCCATCCATGCACTAATCCACCTCCTCTGCCTCCCCTCCTGAGGATTGTGACATGGGGACACATCCGTCCTCTCCCCGCAGGAGCTGCCCCTGCCAGGGACCCATTTGCAGGAGGGGGCAGCCCTGTCCACCCCGCACACCCAGGGGGGACGCTGAGGCACCGAACGCGAGCGCACGCGGGCAGCTGCACCCGGCGCCGCCACGGCCGCGCTGCCCGCAGGGACCCCGGCACCCGCATCCACCTCCTCCTCCTCGCTGCAGCTGCGCCCAGCTGCCCCCACTGCCGGGAGATGCAGCACACAGTGCCCTGGGGGGACGCCGTGACCCTGCACTCCATCCCTCTTATCCCTTCCGAAACCCAGGGCACAGGATGCCATCTGCTCCCCCTTCCCTAGGGCTGCCCCACAGCGGCGCCGTGTCCCTGGGGCACAGTGCCAGCCCTGAACACAGGGCCCACACGGCAGCAAGGGGGAGCCAGGGCCGGGGGAGCCAGGGCTGGGCTCCCGGTGCGGATGCCATAGCCGAGGGCATCTGGTGCAGTGGCCGCTGGACACGGCACTGCAAGCAAGGGGACACCAGCCTGTGCTCGGCCCCGTGCCCGGTGCAGCCAAGACCCCCCTGCTCCTGTGCAAGGGCAGGGCAGGAGCCACTGGCTGGCACCAGGGCCATCGGGCAGCATCACCCCTCACCCGCCCCGTGCCTCAGTTTCCCCAGCACAACAGAGGTGACGGCAGCAGCGGGCAGCACCCGGCTCTCCTGGCTCCCAGCCCAGGATGCAGAGCAGCTGCACACACAGAGCCCCAGGCACCCAGTGCAGGGTCCCCGCGAGCATCGGGGAGGGTGACACCATGCAGGGGGATGCAGCACCGTGACACCCCCTCCCCATCACCAGCCACCCCCGTGGCGCAGGCACCACCGTGTCCTCCCCGGAGGGAGGAGCAGAGCCCGGTGGGTCCCCCCCCAGCTGCCCCCTGTCCCCAGCACTGACCCGCCGGCGCGGGCCGCCGTGATGGCGCGGGGACGGCCCGGGGCGCGCGCTGCCCCTGCGCAGCATCCGCTGCCCGTCGCCGTCCGAGAGGCTGTGGGGCAGCGCGGGCCGCGGCTCCTCCTCGTCCTCGGCGCCGCTCAGCCGCTGGTAGTCGCCTCGGTCGCCCATGGCCGCGTGGATGGCGGCGGCGAGCGGGGGCGCGGAGATGCCCGCGGGTGGCGAGGGCTGGAGCCGGGCGCGGGATCACATGGCAGAAAGTTGCTGCAGTTCCGGAAAGCAGCGAGAGGGTGAAGGTGACCGCGACGGTGATGCAGGCGAAGGCGGGGGGACGGATGCCGAGGAGCCGGGCACC
>VZSG01001529.1:18368-50624 GCA_013398315.1 Nothoprocta pentlandii | reverse complement strand
GGCGCTGGCGCGGGAGCTGCTGGCCGAGGACGGGGAGCCCTTCTTCGTGCTCAACAGCGACGTCATCTGCGAGTTCCCCTTCGCGGCGCTCGCCCGCTTCCACCGGCACCACGGCGGCGAGGGCTCCATCGTCGTGACGCGCGTGGAGGAGCCCGCCAAGTACGGCGTGGTGGTGAGCGAGCCCGACACGGGCCGCATCTGCCGCTTCGTGGAGAAGCCGCGCGTCTTCGTCTCCAACAAGATCAACGCCGGCCTCTACATCTTCAGCCCCGGCATCCTGCGCCGCATCCAGGTAGAGGGGCCGGGGGAGCCGGGCTGGGCCGTGGGGCTGCGTCGCCCGCTCAGCCCTGCCCCCCGTCCCCCCCAAAGCTGCGACCCACCTCCATCGAGAAGGAGATCTTCCCGGCCATGGCGCAGGAGGGGCAGCTCTACGCCATGGAGCTGCAGGGTGAGGCCCTGCCCGTGGCGCGAGGTCCGGCCTGCGCTGCTGCTCCCCACGCGCTGGCCGCCGTCACGGTGCCTCTGTCCCTGCAGGCTTCTGGATGGACATTGGGCAGCCCAAGGACTTCCTCACGGGCATGTGCATGTACCTGCAGTCGCTGCGGGCCCAGCACCCCGACCGGCTGCACTCGGGGCCTGGTATCGTAGGGAACGTGCTGGTGGTGAGTGCTGGCCTGCTGCTGGTCCCACGCCACCTTTTGGGGTCCCCGCTGGGCCAGGGGGCTGCTGCCCTTCGCACTGCAAGCCTTACACTGCGCTCTCCTGTCCCTGTGCCCGTCCCCAAGGCTTTGGCACACGCTGCTGTTGGGGCAGTGCTCACTGGGTGGCATTGGGCCCATGCAGAGCTCCCTGCCCACGAGCCTGGCCCCACTCGGTGCCTTCTCTCCCTCCCAGGACCCTAGCGCCAAGATCGGCGCCAACTGCATCATCGGCCCCAACGTGACCATTGGCGCCGGCGTGGTGGTGGAGGACGGCGTGCGCATCAAGCGCTGCACCGTGCTCAAGGGGGCCCGCATCCGCTCCCACTCCTGGCTGGAGTCCTGCATCGTGGGCTGGAGCTGTTCTGTGGGGCAGTGGGTAAGCGAGAAGGGGCTACAGCGCCCTGGGAAGGGGGCAGAGCTCAGCGCCTCGACCTCCCACCGCCCCTGTGGACAAGACCGGGTCCTGGGTCCTGTCCCCAAGCGGTGACAGGACCTCTCCGGAGCAGGTTCGCATGGAGAACGTGACGGTCCTGGGCGAGGACGTCATCGTGAACGACGAGCTCTACCTCAACGGGGCCAACGTGCTGCCGCACAAGTCCATCGCCGAGTCGGTGCCGGAGCCGCGCATCATCATGTAGCAGCCGCCGGCGCCTGCTTCTGACGGGATTAAATATTTATATTTCCTTCTACCTCTGACCATCGTCTGAGCGGGGCCCAGGGGCCAGGGCCGTTCAGCAGCTGGGGCCCAGCCTCTCCCTCCCCAAGACTCCGGGCGCCGTGTAAGGAAGAATAATTTAATGCTCCGTTTCAGGAAGTCTGGCCCCGTCCAGGGGCGCGTTGAACACCACACAAACGCACAGCCCGGCCCGCAGCGGCCACGGCCCCGCGCCCGAGCGAGCCCAGGCCCCTCGCTCGCCCCACGGCACTGCTCCGGGAGCAGACGAGGCCCTCGTGGCTCCCTCGGCTCCGGGGGAGCGGAGGGGACGCTGGCCCCGCGGCCCGGCCTCAGGCCTCCCCTGCGCCAGCCTCTCCCTTCCTCCCGTCCCCCTGCCCAGGCCTTCTGCTTGCTCCCGGCCTTCAGCCTCAGGAGGAGGAGGAGGGCCCAGCGAGCGGGGGGCAGCAGGACTGGCGGCCGGAGAAGCCAGGGCGCAGCCGGGGTGCGGGGCTGGGCGCTACGAGCTGGGCGGCTTGGTGAAATCGTCCACCCCCGTGATGGTGGCCTTGCAGAAGAAGCAGTCCTTGTTGTTCATCAGGTGCTGGTTGATGCAGGCTCTGGGACGAGAGGGTGCAAAACCCACCGTGAGCTCGCCGCCGGCCCGAGCTGTGGGGCGGCCCGT
Source organism: Nothoprocta pentlandii (assembly GCA_013398315.1). NCBI lineage: Eukaryota > Metazoa > Chordata > Aves > Tinamiformes > Tinamidae > Nothoprocta > Nothoprocta pentlandii. Next base: position 48,586 of record VZSG01001529.1, on the reverse strand, counting down.
GCGCCAGCAGCTGCCCTGGAGAGGGGCGAGCGGCGCCGCGGGCCCCGGCGCGCGCGGGGGCTCTACTCACTTGCAGGACTTGTGGGAGCAGGGCCGGAAGATGGCTGAGATGGGGTGCGCGTAGCAGATGGGGCACAGGTCCTCCTCGCTGGTGGGCTGGGGAGGAAGCGCCCGGCGCTGAGCAGGGGCCCAGGCCAAGCCGGGCACCCCAGAGTGGGGAACCCCACAGAGCTGCCCCCGGTGCCCGTCCCAGACGGGATGGCACTCGGGGGCTGCAAGATGGGGAAGGGGCAGGTGGGGCGCAGAGGGACCCGCTGCGGGACTCACGAGGGTGGTGGCCGCTGCCTGCTTGGACTCCTCGCTCAGGTGGCTCAGCATCTTGTCCACCTTGGCCAGCTCCTCGGCGCTGATGTAATCGGTGTCTGCGGAGACCAACGGGGAGCGCGGATGGAGGGAGGCGGGCAGAGCCCCTGCCCGTAGCGGCAGCCCCAGGGCTCCCCCGGGGCCCGCGACGGTGACGCCGCGGCCGGGCACTTACAGGTGTGCAGGGAGAAGTGGCGCTTGTCGGCGGCGGGCGCCGCGGCCGCCAGGGCCGAGGGCTCCGCGTGGCCCAGCAGGTACTGGATGGAGCGCAGCTGGAAGCAGGGGTCGGCCAGCAGCACCGCCGTCGCGCGCTCCGCCCTGCGGGACACGCACCGTCAGCCTCCCCGGCGCGTCCGGGCGCCCTGCTCCATCCCCGCTGCTTCCCGAGCCCCCGCTCCGCCACGGGAGCCCCGGGGGAGCCGCGGCCCGCGCCGGGGAGCAGCAGGTTAACAGCAGCCTCTGCCTTTGCGGCAGCCACGCAGCGGCCAAATGAGCCATTCGCTGCCCTAATGGAAAACCATTCCCCGGCGCGGCTTTCCGCTCGCCGCCAGAAGAGCCCGCGCGCCGGCGGCTGCCGTTCCTCTGCGTCCTTCACCGCGCTCCCAATTCCGGCCCCGCCGGGATGCACCTCCTGCTCCGCAGGGGCTCGGCCTCCTCCAGCCACCGTGGCCTCGGCCGGGGGCTCCGGGCTCGATCCCTGCTGGACTGAGTAGAGGTGAGGGGGACACGAGGGGCGAGAGGGGACACGAGGGCGTCCCCGCGCCAGGCTGGGGAAGGGAGGACAGCGCCGCGACGATGAGGATGATGCCAGAGGCAGATCCTGCCCTTTGAGCCGCCTTGGGGCATCTGACCGTGCCGTGACAGCGAGTGCCCCGCGCCGGAGGTGCCTCCCCGTGTCCCCCCGTGGCGTTGGGCCCTGCGCCAGCCCCGCGCGGCTCTGCGGGCACGGGAGGGAGGGAGGGCCCCCGGGCACCGCGGCCACCACTCCCCGCGCCGGGACCAATGGGCTCCTGCCCGGCCCCCCGCGCCGCTGCCAGCCCGCGCCTAAATAGCGGCGGGAGCGGGAGCCGCGCTCAGAGCAGCGCGAGGAGCTCCCCATGGGCGCCCCGGGCTGGCGGGGAGGCTGCCGCAGAGCCCCGGGGCGGCGGCGCAGGTAGCGGGGCAGCCCCGGGCAGGGCCATGCTGCCCCTGGGCGCCCCGCAGCCCTCGCTGCCCGTGGGAGCCCTGCCCGCCCGCACGGCGGGATCCGCGCCGGCTTTGCTCCGCTCCTGTCCTCCGGGAGCCCGGGCGCCGCCGCCCCGCGCCATGGGGCTCCTGGCGAAGCTGCTGCTGGTGCTGGGGCTGTGCGCGGGCGGGCGGGCGCTGGGCACCCCCCGCGGCTGCCCCGCCGCCTGCATCTGCACCTCCGACGTGCTGAGCTGCAGCCGGCGGGCGCTGCTGCAGGTGCCCCGCACGCTGCCCCGCACCGCCACCACGCTGGACCTCAGCCACAACGGCCTCACGCAGCTCCGCGACGGCTGGCTGGCCGCCCTGCCGCACCTCGAGGCCCTCCACATGGGCCACAACCAGCTCGAGGAGCTCTCGGCGCGCGCCTTCCACAACGGCTCCCGCCTGCGCCACCTCGACATGTCCTCCAACCGCCTGCGCGCCGTCCGGGCCCACTACTTCGCCGCCCTCGTGAGCCTGGAGGAGCTCCTGCTCTACGACAACCGCATCGCCCGCGTCGATGAGGGCGCCTTTGCCGGGCTGAGCGGCTTGCGGAAGGTCTACCTGAGCTGGAATAACCTCACCCATTTCCCGTTCCGCTCCGTGCACGGCCTCGGCAACTACAGCCTCCGCACGCTGGACCTCTCCTCCAACAACCTGAGCAGCATCCCCGTGGAGGAGCTGGCGGCGCTGCCCGAAAACGTCCGCAACGGCCTCTACCTGCACAACAACCCCGTGACGTGCAGCTGTGCCCTCTACCTGCTGCTGCGCCGGTGGAAGCAGCAGGGCTTCCGCTCCGTGAGGGACTTCTCCGAGGAGCACACCTGCAAGGTCTCCGACCACGTGCCCCGCTCGCTCATTCGGTTCCTCAAGTACAGCCAGATGTTTGAGAACTGCTCCGGCGGCCTCGAGGACGCCCCGCGCGCCCGGCCCTTCCCGGCGCTCGTGAGCCAGACCCTCCTCATCACCTGCAACGCCAGCCTGCCGGCGGCGGCCCCCACCTACATGTGGATCACCCCGCACCACGAGCCCGTCAAGCAGCCCGGCAACAGCAACCGCTCCTTGGAGGTCTACAGCAACGGCAGCCTCAAGATCACGGCGGCCAAGCCCTGGCACTCGGGGGTTTACGTGTGCCTGGCCATCAGCAGCCCCCAGAACTTCAGCCGCATGTGCGAGGTCAACGTCACCGTCCACTACCCCAAGCCGGACGGCGAGACCTTCAGCACCGGCCTCACCACGCTCCTGGGCTGCATCGTCAGCCTGCTGCTGGTGCTCGTTTACCTGTTCCTCACGCCGTGCCGCTGCCTGAGGTGCTGCAAGAAGGCGGCGCCGCGGAGCCCTCCGCAGGAGTGCAGCGCCCAGTCCTCCATCCTGAGCGCCACGCCGCCGGCCACCGAGGCGCCCAACCGCAAGGCCGGCGCCCACAAGCACGTGGTCTTCCTGGAGCCCCTCAGGGAGACGCACAACGGCAAGATCCGCCTGGCCCTCGGCGAGGACTTCCCCGACGCCAAGCACCCCAAGGTGCTGCAGCTCAAGTCAGACTCGGAGTCCATCAGCTCCGTCTTCTCCGACACCCCCATCGTGGCGTAGCGGAGCTCTCATGAGAGCCGGAGCCTCCCGAGAGCCACGTCCGAGGGCCGTGGTCTCCGTCGCTGCTGAAGGAGGGTTATTAGGTACCCCTTAATCCCCGCCTTAACCGCTACCTGCGAGGGCGAACCTGCATCACCCGCTGCCGCTTCATCCTCGCGCCCGGCGGGCACAACGCTAAGTCACCGGCCTCATTAGGGCGAACGGCACCGCTAATTAACCCGGCTCTCCCGAACCGACCTCCCCCCTTCCACTGGCTGAACCTCACCGGGGACGCGGAGCCTGGCCGCCCGCCACATCCTCAGCCCCGGGAAAGCCGAGCGCTGCCACCACGGACCCGCCGTGGCAGCCCCAGCAAGGGGGCACGGGGTGGGCACCATCCTCGCCCTGGGGGACAGACGCGTTGAGTCTCGCGCCAGGGGAGCTGGGCTCCCTCCTGCCGCCGCCTGCACCGCACCGGGGGGGATTCCGGCCAGCGTGTCCCTCTCTGGAGGCATCTCGGAGGCATCTCTGGAGGCATCTCAGAGTCCACGCAGCCGAGGCAACGTTACAAGCTTTCCCCTCCTAACGCTCCCCACAAGCTGTAAAACAGCGAGGACAGGAACGTCCTCGACGTGACACACAGCGCCCCGACCCGCACGGCTCAGAGCATCCCGTGCCACCAAGGACGACGAGGTCTCCGATGCACCATCCTCCCTTCCCTGCTTCTCCTTGAGATGGACAAAGGCGCTGCTGAAGCACAGCTATTTAGGCAGTAATCTAATAAGCCTATCGATAAATGTGAGTAATCTCTCCTCTCTCGGGTCATAATTCTCTGGTTACATTTGAATAAAAAGGAAAAAAAAGGCCTATTTTTTTAAGCTCACGCTGGTCCCGCTGTCTCCTTGTCCTTGCAGGCAACTGCTGCAGAGCTGCCCGGGCTTTCCGGTGGGAAGGGGGCTGCATCCCCCGTGCCAGGGACCGGCTGGGTCCGGAGGGAGCCCCGAGATGCCGCTGCGGCGGCTCGAGGCGGGCAGCGGTGCCCGCGCGGGGCCCGCAGCCACCTTCGCTGTCAGGCTGCATTAACTTTGCCGTGGTGAGGAGGGGGTGTGGAGGAGCGGAGAGCGAGCCGCTGGCCCGGGGCCAGCGCGGGGGAGAGCTGTGTCAGGTCACTTGTCCCCGGCAGGGCACGTCGCCCCCATCGCCGGCTCGGGCACTGGGGAGGGAGCAGCGCCCGCTGGCACCTGGGTGGTGAGAGGCACCTCTGGAGAGCAGGAGCCAGCTTTAGATCTGGGGAAGAGAGACCGAGGGAGCCCCTTGAGTGCCCCCCATGGTGGGGACCCCGCTTACCTTGCGCTGGTGGCTCTTGGCTGCATGGAGCAGGGCTGAGTCCCTTCCAAGGTGGGAGACCCACCACGTCTGCGAGCACCCAGCCCGGGGCTGCTCCATTTCCCCGATATCCAGCCGGATTCTCCCTGTATCCCCCACGGCTGCGGAGCAGAGCAGCTCAGCCACAGCCTGCGCGGTGCCCACGGGCAGCAGGACCTTGCCCGCGGCCCCGGCTCCAACGTGGGCAGCAACGTCCCGTCGCAGGTCAGCGGGACCAGACCAGACCTTTTGCTCGCCCTGTCCCTGATGCCAGCACCAGCCCTCCAACTCCCGCGCTGAAACGAGTGGCTTTTGTCCAGCAAAGCAGCCAGCCGCGCTCCAAGTCACTCTGCCCACCCATCCAAGGAGAGCGGAGCGCGTGGGAGGGCGGCTGTCCCGAGGGAACGGCGGCCTCCCGCCCGCCGTGCATCAGCCCCACGCGATCCCTGCCCGCCTGCGGCGTGACCCCCTCGCGACGCTGCGTGGTGGCTGGGAAGGCGACGGGACGCGGGGTGACAGGCGCCACCCGCCCGTGCCCGTGTTGGTGATGATGCCAAGGTGCTTCATGAGCACGGAGATACTATGGGATGGGTAAATGTCCTCCTTCGAGGATGGCGCTGAGGCAGTGCCATCCCCTGGCTTAGCATCTAGACAGGGATCCCACTGCAAGGATGACTGGAATTTCCTTGTGCCTCAGTTTCTAAAGTGGGTTCTTCTGGACAGGAACCTTCTCAAAGTTCTTGCTTTGCTCAGGCAAACTTGCTCCTCCATCACCTGCCGAGTAATTCACCTTTAGCCCCCCAAATCCCGCAACCTGCTGGTGCTCTAGCTGCATGAAGTACCTCAGAGTCCCACCGTGCCTGGAAAAACCATCCCAGAGATGTGCCCAGAGACAGAGGACACGCAATCCTTCACCCCAGCATGGCCGCCAGAGTCTCCAGAAAATGGCACGGAGCAAGAGATGAGAGGGAGCACAAGGGAGCCCAGGGCCAGACCGCACAGTGTCCCCAAACACCACCGTGCTTGTGGAGATGGGGCCAAGCCCCATGGGAGAGAGCAAAGCCCCAGCAATCTTGAAGCGTGTTCCACCTCCAAACGCCACGTCCCTCTCCAAAAGGAGAGGCCCTGAGGGAGGCAGAGGGATGTGTGGCCTGGCCCAACGTTGCCAGCTCCTGCTCAGGCTGGTGGGACAAGATGCTGCTCCGGCCTCCAGCTTCTTGAAGGAACTGGGCTGGGAGATGTTGTTACCTGTGGCTGCTTTTCTCCTAACATCCTTGTGGGTCTCCTTGCAACTCCCCCCACTCTCTCACGCTCAGATTAGCTCCCCAAGGCTCAGGGCACCTGCAAACTTGCATGTCCATCAGGACGAAAACTCAGGGAAAGCCCATGCTAGAACTGCAGCGTTAGTGACGCACATGAGGGTCTGCCCTGAGACCCACCAGCCTGGTCAAGGTCAGCTCTTCTAGGCTGTCTGCAAGACTTCTGTCCCAGAAACAAGGCCCTCCACTATGCTGAGGATGGTACATCCAAGGTTGTATTAAGCACCTCTCCCAAGGGCTTCCAGTCCGTGCTTACCCAGGAAAACCCTTCTCCCACATCTCACACCTTGCTGAGCCTCAGGAAGGACCCGGAACCCTCTTGCTGCTCCCGTCAGCAAGGCAGGGACCTGCCAAAGCAGCTCATTAAGCAGCTTGAAAGCCTTTACGGCATCTCATCTCAGCGAGGCAAAGCTCGCAGCCATCAGCAGAGCCTCCCCGACAGGCCGGAGCTTGCAAACGTAACGGACGGTCCCCGGGGAACCCACTGTCCTCTTCGGGCAGCCATCTGCACCATTAGAGCCCCGGCTCGCTGCCAGACGCCGGCCTCCTGCTCCGTGGCTCTGCAGGGCGAAGGACCGGGTCGGCACAAAGCTCGGCGTCCCAGGCACGCAACGACCCACGCTGGTGGCCGTGAAGGACTGGCCGTGAAGGACATGGCGTTGGGGACCTTTGGCACCATCTCCAGGGCTGACTGCCCTCTCCCCAACGTTTGGAGCTCAGTTAGGGCAGCTTGGCCGTGCCCAGCGCTGCTCCGTTCAGCACAGCTATTGACCCTGCCTTTGCTCCTGCTGCTGGGGATGGACGTGCCATGCACAGGACTGGGGGGCTCTCCTTAGGACACCCTTCGTTTTACAAAAGGACCAAAGCGGCAAGGGCAGCGTGACGCCTGCTCCTGCCACCCAGTGCAATCCCACCCTTGGCTCATCCTCGTGCCCAGGACTTTGCATTCAGAGCTGACCGTAAGATCATTAAGACCAGACTAATCACAAAAACTAGGCCTGACACCTTCATTCTTCTCTGCTGTACGTTCTGCAGCTCATACGCCCGTAACGACCACGTGCGCGTGGGGGTCCACCAGCCCCAGCTTCAGGCGTTGCCCCCCTGCCCATCACCAGCTCTCAGCAGGACCATTACGCAAGCTCTCCTCCTGGCCAACCCCGCTCCATTAGCTCACTCCAAAGGAGGCTTAATAGAAAATCTGCTCAATTATTTAGCAGGCAAAGTGGGGGGGGATGACACCAGCTGAAGGCAGCCAGGGGCTCTGGCAGGGACCCAGCGATTCAGACCGACTGCTGGGCTCAGCCCGCCCGTTTCCGCTCTCCCTCTCCTCCCCAGGAAAACAAGGCTCGGGCATCAGAGCCTGGCGAAACGCGGAGCGCGGGGGCCTCCCGGCCACGAGGAACCCTCGAGGAAGGCGCTGCCCATCACCTGGGTGGGGGCAGCAGGTCAGGGGAATGTTATGGAAGCCAGAAGTGTCCCCAGACGCTTGGGTAAGACAAGACATGATGCCCCCAAGTGTCTTACCCAAGTGTCTTACCCAAGACATGATGCCCCCAGGCTCCCCTCTTGTTGGGTCATCTGCTCTCTGAGGACACTCCATGGAACCCGTATCAACGCAAGGTTTTCCTTCCCCCCACCCAGGCCCCCATAAGCATTTGGGAGTCGTGTTGAAGGTGACCCCGGGAGGCTTTATAAAAAGCAGGAACCTGGGATAAGGATGGCACCAATGGTCCATCATGATCAGCATCAACTCTCCTGCCTCTCCTCCGTGACTTGAAGGAAACGCACTTCTTCCTTCTCAAATGCACAGCGCGGACTAACGCCACCGATGTATCGGTTGTCTCATCACATCCCGGGTCATGTTCAGTGTTCCCTTGATCGGTGCTTAATGGCTCTCTTCTGTGCCAGGAGTCCGTAACAAGAGGACTTGCTGCCTGGCTGAGTGTCCTGTGCTGGGCAACGGAACAGCAGAGGCATCCGACTGCATCCCGGTAGCGCTCCCGGGTGAGTCTGCACTCGGGGGAGCTCCACGTCGGCACCATGCAGGGTCTCAGGTCTCCTTATCCCTGACGTTCCCCGCTGGGGCATTTTGGGGACCTTGTTCTTCCGCTCCTGGATGAACACAAGGTGTCTGCCCAAGACTAAGCCTGAAGTACCTTTCAACAGAGCGAACGTTGCTTCTGTGGCTCGTTACAGATGTTGAACCTTCAGAGAGATTCCTAAGCCAGGCCCAGAGAAGCCGTCCCCAAACCATGAAAGTCTCACCAAGTCTCACCCCAGGTCCTCATCTTCTCAGGCAGAGCCTCCCTGCAGTGAACCAGTTTGGTTCACAGCTACCACCTTAGGTAAACTCCATAAAGAAGCTCCCATAAGCTCAGGTCTGAGCTGTATAATCACCCCCTACGTGGAAATCCACCAGTTACTAATTAGGACCCAGAAGAAATTAGGACCTGCTTCCAACACTGCGCAGGTGCTTCTGAGGAAGCAAAGAAGTCCCAGAACCATTTGCCCATCCTGTTATCCTGCTCGCTACACTGACAGAAAAGAAAGAGCACCAAGAAGGAATGGTTAATATAAGTGGAGTTGATAGGAAAGGGGTCTGATCTGGACAGTCTGGTTACATGTCAGATCCTTTACATCTCTTCAGTTATTTCTCTCAGCTACACGACCTATGGCAACCATCTCCAGTGGGACACTACTGATCTGAGGAAGCTTCTAATCCTCCTTTTCCCTTCCATGGACCATCCTCTTATTTGAGTGCTTGGACATGGACATTCCTGATCCTGCTGTCCAGCCTTTATTGACCTATATCATCTCCCCAGCTTCAGGGCAACCGCGGGGTAGGGACTGCAGCAACGTTCCTATGGGTTTCTGCTTATCATAGCTGGAAGCTCTAGAGCATCTGATGGATCTTGGTGCAAATGGGTGTACACAGAGGATCAAAACAGCTCCAAAGCCTTGAGGGACACAAGGGCAGTAGAAAAGCCTCTGCCTTTCATCTCTGCATGTGCTTTGCTGTCCCTCCATCCTCTTCTGCCTTGCTCTTGTGGATTGCAGTGCTGGAGAGAACCACCTCATACGCAGAGTACGATGCTCACGCTCAGCTCCTGAGTCAAGGCACCCACACAGAGAGTCCCGCGAAGGCAGGGAGTGATTCAGTCTCCTCCTCAACGTGAGTTACTCTGGCTGTGGTTTTGCTGAGCTCTTGTTCCCCCTCAGGCTGCCCATGCCCTCCGCTCCGGTCGGGATGGAGGATCTCCAAGCCACTTGGCCTTGGTATTTTTACATCTTGATTGAGCTAAATAACGCCGTGGCAGTGCTTGCCCGCCTCTCTCAAAACAGCAACGTCTCAAACCTCAGATTTAGTGCAGGGCTTTGCAAAACCACGCAGAAGCACTTTCTTTTATGGAGACTTTTCCCTGGGCTTTCTCCTCTTTCACCTTGGGTTTCTCCCACTCAGCTATGTCCTCTGGAAGGAAATGCTGCTTTTCCCACAGCAATTTCCCAGCTCTAACTTAGTGCCCCTTTGCAGCACCCAAGAAGGTGGCCCTTGACTCCTAGGTAGGGACCTGCCACTACCAGCGACGTGCTGTGACCACCTCAGGTTTGACCATCAGTGGCCAGATGCCATCTGACCCGCAGAGCCCAAGGGGCACAGGACTACCTGGCTACTTACAGCCCCTTTGCTATTGCCCAGGTTTTGCTCACCCCAAAGCCCAGCTGGCTTTTCAGGCAAGGGGGAGACACAACCTGGAGGCCTTTTGTCTTTCCAGAAGTCCCAGCAGGTTGGCGGCGACGAGATCCTCATCACACAATCAGCTCCCCGGGGCTTTTTGGAGTTTGCTCAAGTAACTTTTGCCCCTTCCACGCTGCCGAGTTCTGGGGGAGAGCAAAATCCCCGCCGTGTTCACAACCCAGAAAGGCCACTGAGCAAGCGACCTTGTGCTAAGCACTTGGCACTGTCACCCTTGGGGCTGTGCGACTGGTGCAGCCGCCACGGGAGGCAGGATATAATTAGATTTATTTGTGTACATCTTTGGAGTCCTTGAGAGAAGAAGCTGAAAGACTGGCTGCAGGGCGAAGCCGCTCGGCCAGCTGGGGCTCTGCTCTCCGCAAACCCAGCGACTGCCGCGTCCTCTGGATGCGAAAACGGGCAGGACGCACGTGGAAGAGCCCCATCTCCTACAGCACCCTAGGGCGCACGGTGGCAGGACACTGGGAGACAGCAAAGGCAGGGTGGCCTTTGCTCTGAACCAATTTCACGGCTCAGAGCGAGCTGGCAGACACACGTAAAGCATCAGCAGACCTCAACTCTGAGCCAGGCCTCCACTAATGGCATCTTCAGCAAAGACCCTGAGCTGTTCCCCATCACATGAACCTCTGCATCCACAATAACCATGGACAGGTAACAGGCTGGACAACTGGATTTGTGCCTGCTGCTTCTCAGTGCTGGGTCATCATCTGAGATCATGTTCCTCTTCCCCTTGCTCTCATCTGCCTTGGGATCTCCAAGGGACTGATGTGCCTCGTGCACTCAAGTGTTGCAGAGGGAAAGGTCAGAGGAGCCACAAAATTATGCTTTTCCCTGGGACACTGAGTGTTTATGAAGAAGCTGTCTAGAGAACATTGCTTTATCTGTCAGGAAACAGTGAGCTTTGGATGGAAGGTCTCCAGTCCAACCTCTCATTCACACTGAGATAACGACCAACACCAAATGCTAAGTTAGTTCAGCTTTGGCTTCTTCCTGCCAAATCACCCCCGGTAGTGTGCCATGGAATAACTGGTAGCCATGAAGACAGGAAGACTTGGTCCACTGGAAAATCAATGTCACATCAGTGTCCAGACAGGATTCACCTCATTCCTCTGTCACTGGTCTGGACAGCTGAAGAGCTCTACTCACATTTTGATGCTTCCTCAAGAAGCATCTAGAGAGGAAGAGCTTATAATCAACTCTCATACCGAGTCTCATGTCCTGCAGCACAAGTCCTTTACCTGCAGCATTCACAGCCTTCAGCAGTAGCTCGCCCTTACACACAGTGCCAGACCCCATTTTGGGGAGGAAGCTGCGGATTTGCTGTCAGCACAGTGCCTCAGAGCAACCTCTCCTGAGCTCAAGAGCTTTCTTGCACCATTAGCAAGAGTTTTGGGATGCAAGTGCTGCAGGGGAACGCAGCTCTGTGGCTTCTGCCTGCTCACTGCACCACACCTGCCTCTTCTCACTCAGGTCTTCATGAACTCACACTGCTTCTGTAACGTCTCCCATGGCACTGCCTGCAGCAGCCACCCAAAGCAACGGTGTTTTGGCAGACACAAGTCACTCACCCTTGAACATCGGTGTCCACAAGCAGCCGGACCAGTATCCCTGTCACAGCCACGAGGATCGGGTAATGATCCACGCTCTCCAGCCCTGTGGAGGCAAAAAGAGACAGTCACTCCTACAAGCAGGACCAGAGGCTTCCTGATCAGGGGTCTAGCTCAGCCTGGCAGAGATGATCACATGCATCTCTTGGAAGAATTAGGAGACATGCAATGCTTCCCAAGAGCATTCCTCCAGGACATTTTCAACGGGAAGAGAGGGACAGAGACTGTGTGTTGGACTCACCGGGCAGACGGAGGTTGACCACTCTGTCAAACAGGTTCCTTTCTGCTGTCACACGATTCAACACCTGGTTCAAGAGCTGTGTGGGGAAAAGCAGATGGGGTTTACATTTCCTGAACAGGCCTTCTTGTGTGTAGCACCCAAAAAACACGCTTTGCAGCAGCATGTCAGGCTCAGAGCCTGGGTGCTGCCAAGTGGGTTCCCCCTCCATTGGTGGAGAAAGCATGTTAAGAGACAGAATTAATAGAGGACTTTAGGAATTAACACATTTGCCCCTTTTTACACCTCCTAAATCTCTACCATGAAAGGAACAGCTCTGCAACACGCTCCTTAACGACAAGAGCTGAAGCATCAGCTTCATAGTGGTGGTCATATGGTGGTCATAGCCTGATGGAGAACCTGGAGAAGCTGCCACCCACCAGGCAGGACCGCAGCAAGGGCATGTGCTCCCACGAGGAAGATGAAAGGCTGAAGGAAGGTGCTGGGCACCTCTATGGGTCCACATGGGCTTGCAGCACGCTCCTAGCTTGGCCAAAGTCCAGGGGCAAGTGGCACTGTGCCACGGTGGTTTTAGCAGAGCCAAACCTCATGAGTTGAGATCAAGCGGATCTCAGACTGAATCCAAGCATCTTTTGCTTAAGAATCCCACCCACCTCTACTTTTTGGGGCATGAAGGTCTTGGCAAGCAGAGCTTACAGTCCCTAGGACGTGCCACACCCTGTGAACATGAGCTGGCAGTGGGGAGAGGGGCAGGCAATGGGCCAGGCAAGGGTCCTGCCTGCCCTGGAGCTGGCAGCAGGACATACCTGCTGGTCCTGAGGCGTGGGACAAGTACACAGAGAGCAAACTGCTGCTCTGCTCAACAGAGCATCACCACGGGCAGAGATTTCTGCCTATGAACAGCACTGGAGGAGGCAGCTGTAAAGACACTTCATCAGCCATGATTATCCCCTGCCCAAACCCCCGGCGGGACACGTGGGGCCATTCCACACTTGACACCAGCACTGTAAGCTGTGGGTAGTCTCTTAGATGCAGCATCCTTCTCCTGTCACCCTCGGGCATCAACAACCAACTCTACCCAGCCCACTCTTCATGTGGGCACGTTCAGCACTGGGGCTCAGCTTGGCAGGGACACCAGGAGGTGCAGAGGGTGCTGTGACACCCTGCTCTCTGCTGGCTCTCCCTCAGCCTCCTCAGACCATGTGCTGGAGAGGCTTCCTCACTCTCCTTGTGTAGGAATCCCTATAAAGAGCCCCAGTCAATGACTTCCCTCCAGACTGCTACACCCTGCCGGAGTCTTGTCTTGCCTTGCCTGCTCTCTGCATCCAGGCTTATGGCCCAAAATGTGAATCAATCCAGACCAGAGAAGTACATATGACATGTCCCCAGCAGACTGGTTCACACAAGGGCAACGCGACCTCAGGACTTTTCTAGGGTGCATTTTGAAATGGAAAACTTAATTCGCTGCATCTGGAAGGTTGCGATGGGGCTGTACTGATCCCTCTGGCAGCACAGTGGAAAAGTTTGCTGCTGTTCTGCAGCACAGAAAGACCAGAAGTCCAGCCTAAACACTGGGGCAAATGCCATGTGGAGCCATCTGCTTCTTCTGTAGCTCTTTGCAGAGACAACAAACCTCCTCTCCAGATTTCAGGCCACTGTTTGTCACAGAAGCATTTAGCATTTACTGGGCAAGGTTAGTCTGTAGGTCGATTTATGGGGCTCATCTTCCTCCTTCTTGGGTGAGGAACAAATCAGCTACGGTCAGATCACTCTCAAAAGAGGAGACAAGGATTTTAGGGAGTGTTCTGCAACAGTTGGATTTGCCCAGACAGCTTTTGGCACTGAAAGCATCGGCAGCAAAAGCCCCCTCTTCACTAACTTAAACAGCTAGTGTATGTGGACAGTGGGATCATCTACACCCTGTCAGAGGACCCTTTTTCCCCACCGCTGTGCCCACAATACCCCCCAGAAGAGCACGACACCTGGGCGAGCCTCCGAAGCAGCAGCTCTGACGACGGGCGATTCCAGTCGAGGAAGATCTCGGGCGCCAGCGTGACGGTCATTTCCAGCACCCTCAGCAAGCTCACTGACAGGTCGAAGCACGTGGCGCACACCTTCAGCTGGCGGCTGTCCACGAAGTTCCTCTCCAAGCGCTCCGCTGCCTGCTGGATCTACCAAGCAAGAGAGCATGCAGATGAACAGGGCACCGCTTCCCAGAATCTTAAAGGTTGGAAGGAACCTCTAGAATCTTAGAATCAGAATCTTAAAGGTTGGAAGGAACCTCTAGAGATCATGTAGTCTGACCTTCCTGCTCCAGCAGGGACACCCAGAGCACAGGCTGGCGTCCAGGTGGGTTTTGAAGACCTCCAGAGGAGGAGACTCCACAACCTCCCTGGGCAGCCTGTTCCAGGGCTCTGGCACCCTCACAGTGAAGAAGTTCCTCCTCACGTGGAGATGGAACCTCCTGTGCTTCAGCTTGCACCCATAACCCCTTGTCCTATCACTGGCCACCACTGAGGATGGGATGACACATTCAGCCGGGCTCCCACCCGTACCAGAGACCCAGAGTACTCCCAACGCCGAGGTCCATGTCCTAGGACCTCGAGGACCTAGAGGACATGCTGCTGGACCTCGAGGTCCTAGATCTTGCTCCGGGCACCACATGGACACCCACGCGTGCCAGGCCGCGCCGCCCCAGGCCCCGCTCACCTCCTGAATCATGCCGATGAACTCGGAGAACGCCCAGTTCAGCTGGTTGAGGACGCTGTTGAGGAAGCTGGGAGCCAGGTCGCGGTCGCCGCGCAGCAGGTCGGCCATGTGCCTCTGCAGCAAGGTGGAGGGACAGGGCTCTGCAAGCAGACGGCGGCGGCCTCAGAGGCCCGGCCTCAGCGCGGGGCTACACGTCGGCCTCTGCCTCAGCGCGACTGGCTGCGCTGCACTAAGCGGAGATGGCAGCGCACGACGAGGGCGGCTATTCCGGGCACAGATCCTGCCTGTCGTGCCCCCGAGGGCTCTTTGGCTAGCGAGGGCAGCGGCCCGCGCACGCTCCTCACGCACGGGCAGCCCGGCCCTCCCTTAGGCTCGGTCCCAGCTAAGCTCGGTGGTAATCGCTTCGGATGGCGGCGCGGCAGCAGCTGCCCAGAGCCAACGCGTGCAGCCTGGGCCTCACGTGGCCGTGCCAGGCCTGCCCGTGTCCTGGGAGGGAAACAGCCAGCAGATCCCATTCCCGAGACACTTTCACCTGGAGCTGGGGCTCAGCTTTGCTCCCGGCAGGGACCCCACGCTCCCCGGCCAGGCTCTGCCCACCAAGGACAAGTCCCTGCTCTGTGGGACAGCAAGGAGGGCTCTGCTCTCAGGAGCGTGTCCAGGGTTGGAGCCGGGCACCTGGGAATGGCACCGGGCACCTGGGAATGGCACGGGCAGGGCCATGTGGGATGCAGGCACCTGGGGATGGGCCAGGACTGGGTGAATGAGATGGATGCATCTCCCTCTATCAGCTGGAAGCTCACAAAGGCATTTGACAAGGCAGCAGAGTGCAGGCTGGGCACTAAAATACAGCACTTGGAGAGAAAAATTATACAGAATATAGAGGGGAAGAAAATTAACTGTTTTTCTCTCTCCTAGAAGCAAGGAGTAAGCGAGAGCAGGGGGAAACCCCGAGATCTCTGGCACTGCAGCACCTGGAAGAACGAGCTGTGCATTACCAGCCCACGCAGGGCAGCACCCTGGCTTCGATCCTGGCCAAAAACAGGTCCCAGGAGGGAATCTCTGAGCTCCCACTCCCATGGACAAGCCCTTTCCCAGCCCTCGGCCGCACGCAGTTCAGGGCCTGCCCAAGCCAGATGTAGTTTTTTTATGCATTTACTGATCCTCAGTGGGTTGCTTGCCCAGTATCCCCTCGGAGCTGCAGGCTTTTAGCACCGTGCGCAGGCTGGGGTAAAGTTTCACAGCTCAGCTGGGCATGGCAGGAAAAATCCTGCCCTTGCTCTTGATCTCAGCTTGGCTCCGACTCGTTTTATTTGATATTGTTCTTTGCAGCTCCCTCCTCCTGCTCAGAGAG
Source organism: Nothoprocta pentlandii (assembly GCA_013398315.1). Taxonomy (NCBI): domain Eukaryota; kingdom Metazoa; phylum Chordata; class Aves; order Tinamiformes; family Tinamidae; genus Nothoprocta; species Nothoprocta pentlandii. The sequence continues at coordinate 33,105 of VZSG01001529.1, read as the reverse complement.
CTGCTATTCCCTAATCGCTTCCCCAAAGCCAGCTAAGATGGCACAGACCCTCCTGACAGTCCTGGGGCACTCGTTTTGAGTGGCAACGGCTCCAAACTACAGCGTTTGCCACCACTGCATCTTTGTCACCCTCACCACCCCTCCCTGGAGCCTGGAGCCTTGCCAGGTCTCCTAACCTTTCGCTGAAGAGGTGGAAACAGAAGTGAAGGCAGCCGTCAGACCCCTCAGGCAGCAGCGGTGCACAAGGACACCAAGTGCTTTCATTAATTCTCTTCCTTCCCTGGTAATTCCTGCCATTTAAGTTGTTCCTTGGAGCACGCATCAGGTTGGTCTTCTCAAAAGGACTGCAACGGGACTAAACTCAAAGCGTGGGACTAAACTCAAAGCAGCTCTTTGCTAAGAAAGACAGCTCAAGATCCTGCAGAACTTTCTGGCTTGGGGGTCGAAAGTGGAAAAGCCCAAAAGCCAGTAATGGGGGCACAGCTTTGCCTTCCCTGCCAGCAAGGGGTGACAATGCAGAGCAATATTATATATATTGCAATATATAGCAAATTGGTGGAGGACACGAAAGGAGGGGCCTTGTCTGAAGTGCTAGGTTAGAGCTGTGCTCTAGGAGAGCCATGCAGAGAGATCCACATTTCCTCTCCCAGTCGTTCAGGACTGCAAAGTCCTTTGGCAACTTCCTTGTGTTGTCGCTGTTTATAGTCTCTCCTCAACTTGTAAAAAGTGTTTATTTTCTCTTTTTTTTAAACTGTTAACATACTAGCTCCCTTCCAACCTTCTGGAACTGAAACAGCTCTAGGTGATGATCCTCACGGAGCTCCGCAGGTTGCTCTGTTGGTCTCTTGCTAAAGCCTCTGTTAAGAACGTGTCAAGCTGAGACACATCTTGAAATGAATCACACAGCTGCTCTCACCCCTCTGAAGGCAGCTCTGGCTTTCCAAGGGCTGCTGTTTGGCTCGTAACAACCTGCTTCAGCCTGCTGTTTAGCCCAAGGCTGCTTCCTCATGGTCCTCTTCCAATAAGCGCCGTGAATTTGCTCCAAGCCCCCAGTGCCAGGTCATTAACGGCTTTCCCTGCTGCCAGCAAAGGCTGTGCCAGGTTGGAAAAGCATTAAAAAAGGTGCCTTTTATCACATTCCTCTATGGTTAAGTAGACTTTGTTGTTGTTTTCAAGCTACCATCAATTAAAAGGGGGCTTCCTTGGCTTTTGCTGCTCCCAGGACAATACTGATTCCAAAGAGATGCTGCAATCACTGCTGCTCTCTGAAAGCAACATCAGGAATCAGCCCTGGGCGTTGCTCAAGGCCGGAGCAAGGGAGGTTCTTCACTTGTGCAAGTTCTCAGATCAGCTTCTCCACGGGGCAACTCATTAGTGCCAGCGAGAAACCCACCTTGAGCATTAGACCTGGGTACTCTGATTATCTGCATCTGCAAGAAGTCCCTCGTAACTGAGACATCTCCTTTCCTCTCCCTCCCACAGCCCTCCCAACATCCCAGTTGCCATCACCCCCCTGGGTAATGACACAGCCCTTCTGCGTGCCAATTTGGACAGCAATGTTTTGGGCAGGAGCCTGTGGACACTTGTTGACGTGGTTATTTTCTTCATCTTGCCAATAAAACGTCGTTAGCGTTCCTAAAACATGCAGCTCCTTAATACGAGAGCCACTCAATCTTGCTTTAGCCCTCATTATGGCTGATAAAGATCAGGCATTGGAACAGAAATCAGCGGTTTTCCAAGGCCAGAAATTATGACCTCAATACATTTAATGTGGGCAACAGAGCATGGCCCCAAGCAGTTACTGATAGATCTGACGTTTCCACAGGACTAATTTCCCCGCAGAAATAAGAGCAGAATAAGAATTGGGAAAAAAAAAAAAAAAAAAGAAAGAAACTCAATAGGGAAAAGCTGAAGAGAAGCATGGAGCTCTTTGCAAAGACTACGAGGTAGCCAGAGAGAGCCAATGCTACAGGGAAGCCTATTGAGAAAGGCAATGCAAACATGATCAAACATATGTAGCAGGCTATGAGAAGGAGGAGGAAATGGGTAATAGGAGGAGAAGACTTAAGAGAAACATCCCCAGCTAACCTGGTGACACGCCAAGTTTCTTTAACTGCACAAAGGAATTCTAACAGGGTTATCAAAAAACTTAGCACTGGGAGAAAGACTAACAGCAACAGATGCCCATTAATCACAGAATCACAGAATGTTCAAGGTTGGAAGGGACCTCTAGAGATCATCTAGTCCAACCTTCCTGCTCCAACAGGGACACCCAGAGCATGTGGCACAGGGTGGCATCCAGGTGGGTTTGGGAGACCTCCAGAGAAGGAGACTCCACAGCCTCCCTGGGCAGCCTGTGCCAGGGCTCTGTCACCCTCACAGTGCAGAAATTCCTCCTCACCTGGAGATGGAACTGCCTGGGTTTCAACTTATACCCCTTGCCTCTTGTCCTGTCACTGGCCACCACTGAGAAGAGCTTCGCCCCTTCCTCCCTACAATCTCCCTTCATGAACTTATACACGTTAATCAGATCCCCTCTCAGCCTTCTCTTCTCCAAGCTGGACAGGTCCAGCTCACTCAGTCTCTCCTCGATGAAGCAGACTCATTGGAAGCATCATTAATTATTCTTGCTAATACTTGCAAAGAAGCAGGATCCTGTACTTTCAGCACAGGAAGATGGTTCTGTCCTCTGTAGCTTGCTAGTGACCACAGAGGATCCACACCAAGACTATCTGTGGGACATCTGGTCAGCAGCCCAGGTGATGCACATAGGTATGGGGGCTCCTGACTGATGTATGGTCGAGTTGTGAGTTGAGCTGGGAGGAGGGAAGCCTAAAATGGTCTGGCTTCAGAAGCAAAGCAGTTCCACCAAAAATCGAGTGTTTGAATGGATCCAAACGTAGATTTGAGCAGCTGCTGCTCAGTGTCTGCAGCTACCAGACTGATCAGTGGACAAGGCAAGGGTAAGCAGAGGGATTTGGGACACCTGGTGAGGTGAGATCATTCCAAGAGCTCATACATGCAACCAAAGGGAACTCTGAAGGTTGAAGGAGAAGGAAAACAAGCAGCATCCAGGGAATGGGATGCACGGGGCAGCAGGCTGCCCTGGTGCACAAGGGACTCGCACACAAAGCAAATCACTGCAGCCTAATGCAAGTTTTGGCTCGGTGACTGGTGTTTCAGGGAGGGGATCTACCCAGCACGACGCTGCCAGCTCTGGGGCTGTTAAAAAATAAGAAGGATAAGGACAGGGACAAAAAACGTTAACTTGTAGGAAGAGTAATTTAGCAGGGAAAGGCAGAAGCAGCAGCAATGGATGACAACAGAAGTAGTTAGATACGGTCACATCAGGAAAAAAGTCACAGATTTATTCCTGAAGGTAAGGAACCACCGGAACAAACCACCACAGGCTGATTCCTTTGGTGAGTGGGACAAAGAAGGGATTTCCTCCTGAAAAACCAACCTAGCTGGACAATTTACAGGACTCAGGATGGGGAAGCGAGTCCTTGAGCCTGCAGCGTGCAGCAGCTCAACTCAAGGATCTCACAGCCCCACCACCTCCTCTCTTGCTGCTCGACGGAGGCGTGGGGAGAAGGTCTAGAGTAGAACAGCCTCGTGGTGCAAATGGAAGCCCCCTGCATCTTGATCAGAGAGATGGGCCAGGCACTGAGCCACTGCTGTTGCACTCTGTGTGTCGTAACAGGACCCGTTCTTGCCTACGAGCCACAAAAAGCAGCAGCCACATGAAAGCAAAGCGAGCCCCTTCACTGCTTCTGCTCAGAACCTTCTCCTCTTCTGAAGAGAGCCATCATGATCTCCCAAGAACCAAGCTTTCCACAGAACCCCGTCCACACAAGAGGTGACCGGTGCCAGCCTTGGCTAAGGAACAACTCGGGATCTCTCTGGATCTCTCCTCTCCCTCCGGGCCAACCCAGGCAGCCATCTCTTTGGAGGGACCTCCAGGAGCAGTGAGGACAGGCAAAGCACAGCACAGGAGACCAGCTGGTCTGCGCTGCACAGGACTCTTGGGCATTGCAAGGTGGAGCACCCAGCCCTTCCCACCTGTGCAGCCTTTCCCAACCTTTCTCCAGCCCAAGGAACAAGCTTGCAGCACCAGCCCCGGATGGCATGGAGCCACCCAGAGATGGATGGAGAGGAACCTCAAGAGCTGAGAAACCTCCTTCCTGTCCCCGAGCTCTCTATGGTCACCCCATGGCAATGGTTGCAGGAGTATGAAGGTCCTTGTCACGCGTGTACCAGAGCTTCTGCATCGTCCTACAAAGACGAGAGGAACCACCAGCTGGCAGGGCCTGCAGGAAGCCTCTGACCTGGGAGAACACACTCATAAAACAGGAGCGAGAGAAGGTTTCTGACTGAACCTTGGATGGTGCCACACGGGCAATGGGCTCCCTGGCATCTCCCAGGGATGTAAATAAGAAGTGGGATCGTCGTGCGACTCCCCCGCTCCCTGCCCAAACAAGGGTCTCTCAAGACACAACACGGGGAGGGAGGGAGCTCTCTAAAGCTACATCACCAGACAAGAGAGGGTCACACAAGAAACTTACTCTGGAAACTAGCAAGAGAGAGATCTCCTGGGCACCCAGGGGAAGGAGAGAAAAAGAGAAGAGGGCCATTAAAACAGAGATAAAGCATCTTTCCCTGCAGGAAGGGGCTTGGGAAACATCTCCACAGGTTCCCCTGCCCATGCCAGACTGCAACATCCTGTGCCCCTAGTCCCCATACCAAAGTGGTGCCCACTAAGTAAGGTCTGACACAAAATGATTTCCCCATTCCACCGGGAATATCCCAAGCAGGTCAAGACATGGCAAGAGGGAAGCTGGAGACCCGTTCCTGTGCTCAAGACAGGGACTCTCCTCTCGCTACCTCTTTCTTGGCTGCAGTAGCACCGAGGAAGCCCTCATGTGCCATGCCAAAGGCAGGACAGGCTCTGCCAGGCTCCGGGAGAAGTGCGCTACTTAAACACGCCCTGCTCGCCAACCCGGCCACTGGCCTGCCTTCCTGGGCACCTGCTCCCTCTCGTAGGGTACCCTGGCACCTTTGCCAACTCCCTCCATACCAGCTAGTCATGGTAAAAATCAGAAAGCCTTCAGTCACGCTGAGATTTTGGGGTAAATCTTTGGTAAAGATGCAACCCTGGGTGCTTCACCTCTCCCTTGAAGGGTAGAACCTCTCCTAGCATTAGCTCTAATCCACTGCCCTGCTTGCAAGGGAGTCACCAACCCAAAGAGTGGCATTGCAGAAGTCCAGGAAAGGGAGAATCAGGCCTGGAAATTTGGGAAATCTCATCTACGTCAGCAGCCACCTCACAAGTTGACCTGACCTCTAGAGATGCCTGTGGGGGAAGAGTCCATTCTTCTCCCACCACCCTTCAAACCCGAGGTGGGCCACTCACTCTGCAGGCTGGGGAGGCTGGCATCCTCAGGCTTGGTTTTCAGCAGGTGTGGGAGCCGCGTGTACCTGTACCCAAAGCCACAGCCCTGAAAAAGGAGATGAAGAAGGACCTTAGAGGATGGAAGACAGCACAGGGCTTTGCTGCTACTGGAGAGTGAAACATCCCATGTCCCACCCTGCAGGTAGGGTGGCAGGGAGAGGAGCAGCGAAGCGTGTTCCTTACCCGCCACAGCCTCACGAGGATCCAGTTGGTTTGTGCCCACGGCCGCTGCTCGTAAGGAGCCAGGAGGTTCCTCATCATGGAGATCCGCCTAGAGGACAGAAGATGCAGGTCAGACATGAAGAGGCCAGGGGATTAAACAGCACGGAAGGATCCATGGAGTCGAATCATGGCAAAACTACTGGCACAGGGATGAACGGAGGTTGCCCAGGCCAGCTCCAGTAGCCTGCTGCAGCTCCTGGAGGTTCTTGGTAGCCTTGCCCACCACCCCAGCCCTGCCGCAGCCCCCGAGGGAGAGACAGGGCAGCACTTACTGCTCCTCTGGGATCCTCTCGACAGCTCGCAGCGAGTGGGGGTAGCAGACGTAGCTGGCCAGTGCCTGCATCAGGGAGTCTCGGATGTCTATGGAGAAAGGAGAAGCGGCTAGGCTAGGCAACCAAGGAGATGCAGCCAAGGACCATCACAGGTTGGGAGGGACTGGCCTCAGGGAGAGAGATGACCCCTATCTACAGTGAACCTTCTCTAGACTTGTTCTGCACCAAATTGTTGGGACCAGATGATGCGCTTGGGAGATGGGCTGACAGAGGGACCCATGTAGGTTGGAGAAACGGGCCCCCAGGAACCTTAGGAAAGACAAGAGCAAAGGCTGGATCCTGTGTCTGGGAAGTGAGAACTCCCTGAATGACACAAGTTGGGGACAACTGGCTGGGGAGCAGCTCTGCTGCCACTGACCTGAGACTTGAGGTAGACAGCAAGCTGTTCACGAGCCACCTGGCAGCTAAGGTGGCACCTTGGCCTGCACGAACAGGAGCACGGCCAGTAGACCTAGGGAGGTAATTACTCCTCTCTACTCAGCACTCATTAGACCACATCTATACACTGTGTTGTCCTGTGAGGAAAGGCATAAGCTAGAGGGAGTTTAGCAGAGGGCTGCCTAGATGGTCAGGGGCTGGAGCACTTGCTTCACAAGGAGAAGCTCAAGGAGCAGAGCGTTTTTGGAGGAACAGCAACCTTCCAGTCAGACTCTTTACAGGGGTACATGGCAGGAGGACAAGACACAACAAGCGTACATTGAAACAAGAGAGGTTCACAATGGATTTATGGAAAACCTTTTCCTCCATGAGGGCAGCCCAGCACTGAAACAGCTTTTCCTTGAAGGTTGTGAAGTCTCCATCGTTGGAGGTTTGCGAGAATGGCCGGGATAAAGCACTAAGCAACCTAGCCTGTCCTCACAGTTCACCTGTTTTGAGCAGAGACCTCCTAAGGTCCCTTCCAGCCTGTATTCTTCGATTCCTGCCTGATCTACGCTTTGACTCACCTGCACCTTTTGTGCTACAAGAAAGCCCAGTCATGAGCTGGCAGAGTCTGAAGGAGCAAGTTTCTAAAGGGTGACTGAGCACGCAGCTACACAGAGCACCACTGTTGTCAAAAGGGTAGCAGCACAGAGGCAAAACCCTCAGTGCAGACAGTGCTTTCTTTGGGAACAGCTGGAGAACCAACCAGAAAGCCATGCTTACTGCTGGCTTCTACAGGGGGCCTCTACCTGTGTCCTAAGCCCCTTTTCTCATTTCTAATCCCACTAGCAGAGGGTTTCTGCTGCTCCCAGACACTCACTGCCCTGCTAGAGATCCCTACTCTACTTCAGTGCAGCCACCAGATGATTTTAAATCACGTTCATCCAAGGCACAAGATCCTCCAGCCAAGCCACGCAGAAGCAAAAGGAGAGCCAGGCATCTTGCAGCTCTGCTGCACATGTGGTAGCTTCCAACAGAGCAATGGTATTTCAAGCAGCCCTGGGTTTTGTGGTGGGAATGCGTGCCTGGAGTCATAGCTTGACCCTTTCAGGAAGACTGTGTGTGCTAAAGAATGAAGGGAAAGACAATTCTGGTAGAAGGGCAGGGTTTTTTTCTAAGTCTAGATGACTTGGCTGGAGATAAGGACTTTTATGGCCTCCTGATGGAGGACATGTGTCTTTATGAAGGGTTTCTAAGTTAGAGGTCAGAGCAGTAAGACAGCTGAGGGCTACATGAACAAAACAGGTTCCCAGGCAGCTGGAACCAAGTATGTTGGATCACTTGGTCTTCAAGATCTATCCAGATATAATGGGTCACACATACTAAGCAGATATAGGAAGGTAACACTGAAACTCTAGTCTCTTGAAGCAGCGGTTTTCCCACAAATTTGGTCAAAATCAGTGACTGGCATTTTTGTAGAGCTCTCCTTTTGCTACCAAAGGGTTGTGGTGCTCTGGGGATCTCCATGTACAGCCCAGCTGTGCTTGTGTCTGTTTGCCTACTCCTCTCCCAGCTCAGGCAAGCAGCAGCTCTCCCTCCCAGCTCATAAGGAGAGCGTGCCCATGTCCAGGCAGCTGAGGAGTGGTGCTAGTCTTGACATCCAAGCAGCTGGACACGTGTCTTGTCCTCAAACAGGAGGCCTAGGTCATGTATCTAACCCTGGAATAAGCAGGACACAGCAGGCAAGGGCAGTGCCCAGCCTCTGTTTGCACAGGCAGGCACGGAGCACTCAATGGATTGGGCACATAGATCCCAACAGATGTCTGGTGAGCCACCAACAGTGGGGTCAGCCACATCTGCAACACTTCACCCCAGAGCAGAGGAGAGCAGCTTCACCCGTGCCCACGATCCTCGAGTCAGCAAAGTGCTTGGCCAGGATGGCAGCAAGGCGCATCAGGGTCTCTTCGTAGCCTGCAAAGAGAAGGAGGGAACAGAAGGTCACAGGAGGGCCTGATGGGCAGCCTCATGTCCCCAGGTGTCCTGCAGACCCAGGAAAGGCTGTGGGATTTACTCTGTGGTACACCTAAATTTGCAGTTCAGTTGAATGCCTAGTAGTCAAAGCAGAGCTGAGCAAACACATTAATCTTCCACCAAGCCCCCTGCCACAGCCTACGGAGTCTAAAAGAGTCAGACAGTAGGACAGAAATGTTGGTCTACTGCACAAAGGACTCAGCAACACACACACCACCCTAGACCTACCCAAAGAACCAATGTTAGGCTTGGAGGCCCTGAGGAAGGGCCTGCTACAGGTCTGCTACAGCTTAATTCCTGCTGTTTCCTGACCAGCAGGCACAGTTTCTCACTCAACGGGTGTGGGAACATCAGCTATGCCTAGCTGATGGGAACAAAAATCCTTCTTACCTTTGCAGGCTCTGGAAGACATGGAACAATGTGCTAAGAGGTTGCTGAGACTGCTCAGCCAAACAAGACCCTGGGGTGGGGAGGACCAAGTCCCACAGCACTGGTCTCACGGCTACATTTTTCGCTGCCTTGCAAGCTGCAGACCACAGGTAACAGAACCACGAAGCAGGCCCCATAAGGCAAGATGGAAAATCCTCTTTATCAGCCACGATCACAGGATTGGGGACAGGCAAATGTACACAGAGGTGGCGTGCTGAGAATCAGCTGTCTGTTTTACAGCTAGAGATGGGAACTTGCTAGAAAAGCTTAGCTTTCTCCTGCCAGGGAAAGCACAGGACCTGCCCTGAGGGAACTCGGCTAAATGCAGGCTGATGGCATCAAGGAGGTGGTTGGCCCTGCAGGACAAGTCCATAGGTTGCCTCCATAGTAACTCAAACTGCAGAGCAGGATGTGAGAACAGTCCCACTCCCTGCACTGACATCTCCCATAGTCAGAGGCCAGCAGCAGGCACTGCCAGGGGGCTACTACACCCTGCTACATCCCAACCCATCTCTGATGCCTCCTTAGAAGCACAAGTCACAGCCGCTAGTGGGATACTCCCTGCAGTAAACACGGTGACAACCCTGGGCAAGGCATGGGGCTCCCTGCCCAAGCAGCTCTGTGCCTGCCCCACAGCACACAGACAACACACCAATGAAGCACAACACAGCAGGGGAAAGACTCAGGAGAGACAGCGTCCAACAACTCCTACTTCACCAGCACATGGTCCCTGGTAGTGTTGAAGAAATGTGTAGATGAGACACGTAGGGACACGGTTTAGCAGGGCGGTGTTGAAGGGTTTATGGTTGGACTCGATGATCTTGAAGGTCTTTCCCAACTATAACGGTTCTATGATTCTAGGTGGGATCAGAACGGCCTCCCTAAGCCCTTACCTGGAAGTTCCTCCATGCTGTTGACCGGGCTGAAGTAGTTCTTGAGTGCGCTGTAGCTGTTCATAGCCACGCTGAGGTAGAACTCTGGCATGAAAGCAAAAAGGGAGCCCGTCCTGTCGCCGTGCTCGATGGTGCGGATGCACACACGCAGCAGCCAGTATATGTCCTGCATCTTCTCCTGGCCAAGGAGAACACAGCGACCCCCAGTTAGTTTTGTCCAACTCTTCTTTGGAAAAATGTAAGAGTCAGCATCACACCTGAGCCTCAGAAATATCTCAATGCCTGAGAAGCTCCTCAGGCTGCGGATCCAAGTTCAGTAACTGGCCCAGTGCTCTGTTGGGCCTCTCACAGAAAAGCTGGGTGGAAGTCTCAGCCACAGAAAAGTTGGGTGGAAGGGACAACTAGAGAACTCTACACCAACTCTATTGCCAGCACATGATTATATCAGTTGTGGTTTTGTCTATCTGACTCTTGAAATGCTCCAAGAACTACACTCACCACAGCAGGCCTGGTCACCTATGTTATATTATACATTGGCCAAAGGGAGACAGGCACGAGCAAATCCAGGATAAAGCTGCTGGAGAAAAAAAAAAAAACCCTAACCCTTCATAAGATTTAACAAATTAGAACAGACCTAAAGCTAATACCAACTCAGATCTTTGCATTAAGTGATCACAAACTTCGGGGTTCTGCACCAAGCATTCAATTGGTTTCACCATCCTGAGGTGACCTCTTCTATTTCTATAGCAAAAAAAAAAAATCTAAATTAGATGCAGGAATTTTAAGGGCAAATATGTAACCTTGATCTTATAAAATGAGCGCTAAGAAAGACAAAAAAGTTATTTCATAAGCTGTAATGCCAAGGAGTAGCAGGAGCAATGTGCATAAAAATGGCAGTAAGATGGTAGCATCTCCAACTGAAGGAAAATCAGAGGTGCAGATAACCGGTTGTGTTTGCTTGGTGGTGCTTCTGCACCACCTTCTCGGGGAGGTTTACATGGGTTTGTGCTGTAAATTAGACCAAACAAGTGTCAATAGACTACAGGACTAAAACATGAATATCTCAACACTGATGCACATCCCTGTTCAACAGCTACTTCCAGGATAAAAAAACAATTGTGCAGGTAACATTAAAATAGCAACAATTGGCTTTATTAAGACTTGATAACCTCAGAAAGTCACACCAACTTTTGCCAAACCAGATTAAAGCCTACACCAAGAGAACACAAAGAACTAGTGCTTATCCACAGCATGACAGGCCAATACTGTGGCGTAACCAAGTAAGCTCCTACCTTGGCACCAAAACCTTGGGCAGGGATCATCTTCCCACAGAGTTTTTGAACATGGGATTAGCTGCTTTAAAACTAAGGCTGTTTTGAACTGGAGCTCTCCTTTTTGCCTAACCTATTGTGAGGTAAATCTCTCAGCTCATAATAAGCTAGTGACTAATTCCCCCAAGGAAAGAGCAGCCTTTCCCATGTCCTGACACCTTGGCAGAGCCCTTGGCGTCACCTACACACAGAGTAGAACCTGTCTCCTCCTCCCCATCAGCAACGCCTGCTACACTCATCCAGATGTGTCCATCCATTGCACACAAGTCACTGGGATGCTGGAGCCTCCAGGTCTTCCTTGGGCAACTCTGCAGATGGGGCCTTCTAGTTCCAGCAGCAGGGTCAGGCTACCATGCAGCCTTGCTCCTCGGTGGAGCAAAGCTATTCATTTGCTGAGGAACATTTCAGAGCCAAAACCAGCTGGTCATCTGCTCTCCCCATGGCCCAAGCAGAGCAAGGACGAGGTGCAAGCAGGGAATGCTGCAGCCCTCAATCCCAGACACCACTGACTCATCCAGAAAGGTGACACACGCTCCTGGCGAGATGCAGGCACCTGGATTTAAGAAGGTACTGATTATAGATCAGTAGGGTACTGATTATATGTCCACCAGAGCTGTGTTTCTGCATGGGCCATCACTGTATTGACACCCCTCAGCCTGTCAAAAGCAGGCCAAGAAGAAGGTCTATTGGCTGGCAAGCACAGGCTCATGTAGCTGGAGAGCTTCCGTGGAGCTGCACTGTGCCCTGCCATCCTGTTTGGCAAGTGAAGGTGGAAATGGGGGAGAAAAAAGCCTGTGAGACAGATCAAGCACTGTTAACTGACCCTGCTTCTCTTCCTCTGATTCTTCAGGTCCTGGGACATATGTGGAGCCTCCTGTCATGGCAGGTTAAGGGAAACATGTTCCCTTGTCCAGCACAAAAAGTCTACAAATCCAGATAGGACAAGCAACACACGTAGGAGGAGAGAAAGGTCAGACCTCTATAGCCTAAGAGCACAAACTGCTCACAAAAACAAACCAGAGAGTTTACTCTGGAAGGAGATGGCACATGCAGAGGGAAAAGGATGAGCTCTGCAAGCACTCACAGTCTTACTAAATGAAGAATGAGCTTTCCCAAGTGCATGGGAACCCAAGTGAATACGGGCAGAACATCTGAACCAAAAAAGAAATGCAAGACATCACGTTGGCAAGGATCCTGCAGATTTCAGAAGAGCAGTGGTGGTAGGAATGCTCTCTGAAGCAGAGCAGAGCTCAGTGAAATGGTCACAGGAGCCTCTAACCTCTACTCACTCCCTAGGAACTGGATCTCTGACCCTCACTCTTCTCTCTGTGAGGCTGATTTCCCAGCCCAGAACCTGCAGCTCCATGCACAGATCAGACTGGGCTGAGTTGTAATGAATATTAATAGACCAAACATGGGACAAAAAAGGGTCCATGCCAGGGAAGAACTCTTATGGCCACACGCAGGTGCCCCACAGAGCATCAACCTTCTATCAAGCTGAAGGTTGATAGACCTTCAACCAAGCAGGCCAAGAAGAAGGTTAACTCAATATCAACCTTGTGGCATATGAGCTGAGCAGCACAGATGCAGAGTCACGTTTGCTCAGGTGTCTCCCGAACCTCTCACCCAAAGCTCCTGCCCACCTTTGAGTAGATGGTGACATTGATCCAGGCAAGGCGGCGACTTAGGTGATTGAGCTTCTCAGAAAACACCTTCTGGCTCTTCAGCAGTTCCTCGTGGATGTCTCTCCTCTGTAAAAAGGTGCAGAGAGGTGAGGGTTGACACCATTCTCCCATCTACATTATTCCGGACAAATAAGGCAGAAGCAAATACCACCTTGGGGCTGCCTAGGGAATGCTGGAAGAGACAAAACGGTGACTGGCTGCTCTAGAGAGGAGTGGAAATCGGTGCTATAACCACAGCCCACAGGACCTGATGCTGGCCAGATGTGCCTAGCAATTTTGGGGTCAACTTCTGGCAGAGTTATTTTTTAAAGGCTTTATCAGAAAATTGAGCTGGAACTGGACAGAAGAGTCCCGAGTCCAACACGGAGGTCTATCTCCTGCTTGTTTTCTTCTGAACCTTTCATTGTGAAAGATCCAAGGAAGAGACTGAAGAGCCAGGAAGCAGCGTGGCTGTGATTCAAAGGGTCTCTTCTGCATAGGAAACCTTTCCAAATCCTACACCACGGTCTTGGAATGTCCCCAGACCCCCCCCAAAGAGATTTGCAAGCTGCCTCGGCCTGTCTGTGACAAGCCAAAGCAGTTGCCACCTTCATTCCCTCCGTTTCTCAAGGTAGTGGTACAGTGGGTTGGCACACCATGAAACATGGTTGCCAGTTATGGACCTGGATTTACTCCACCCAGGGCTAGAAGTCATCTGCTCTTCTTCATGCTCTTTGTTCATGTATTGAGGAGCTACCAGAGGAAGCTGGGAGACCAAAGATACTCACCCTCTTTGGACAGCGGCTGATTTTTTCCTCTGTGTCCTTCAAAGCCATAGCGTATTCGTTCACATCATCTGACACACCAACCATCTGAAAAAGAAGCAGGCTCCAGCAACACAAGCATTTTCCCCGCATCCCTTATATGAGTAAGCCTGTTCCCCCAAGGGGGTGGGAGGAGAAGAAAAGGGTCCATCACAACAGCTCGGCGAGCAGAGAATGGAGATTCAGCGCAGAAGCACAAAGGCCACCAGCACAGGACGTGCTGCTTACCTTCCCAAGCTGCTGGTGGACGCTGAGGTTGTACATCATCACTATCCCATCCAAGACTTCCAGGAGGGAGTTCTCTGTGATGGGCTGCTCCGGCTCCTCTGGGGGTCTGCCCAGTAAGAGACCCTCATTTCCATGGCTGCCTTCAACTGCAATCCATCCCCAAGACAGGAAAGAAGTTCTCAGCAGTGCATTTTGGCACCTCAGCTTCTCCCTGCACGTCTCTGAAGCCCGTGGCCAAAGCCCTGCGGTACTTTCCTGTAGCACAGTGCTCCCTTCCAACCCACACAACCCACATTCACACAAGCACACCCTTCCCACCACTGCCTGGCACACACCAGTTTGCAAAATAAACCCAGGCCGTGGAAGTCCCACTTGGCTGCAGAAACCCAGGCTGCATCTCCCAGCACACGGGGAGCTGCAGCACCATCTGTGCCACGCACAGGAGAGCAGAGTGACCAGCAATGGACTTGTGTGCCCCAGCTTGGGAAGCTGGTGAATCACCTGCCAGCCTCTTGAGCACCCTGGAGACTGGAAGAGACCGTTCTCCCGGGAACCAGCTGTGGAGCTGTGGACTAGCAGTGGAAGTTACTCACTGTCCTCCTCTGTCCGCTGCTCCACGCTGAGCGTGCGCACTTTGATCTTCTCCAGGGTGCCCAGAGGCCGCCGGGGGTTCATCAGGCTGACGGCCGCCGTGCTGAGGAAGCGGTTGGCACGGCCCAGGGTGGGCGAGCTCAGCCAGCCGGGCCTCGCCAGGGCTCCGCCGATGGCCAGCGCAGCGGAAGGACGCTGAGACTGGGGGCAAATCAAAGGAGAAACAGGTCTAGTTGGTGGGCTGCCCACTACTCCTTGCTTGTCCCTACAAGGATTTCAGTATAGATGCTCAGTGACCACTCGACAGGGAGTTGATACTGTCCCCCAACACAGATGGGTCAACAGCACAAGGTTAAGGACAAGTGCAGGGTCCTGCACCT
>VZSG01001529.1:0-17613 GCA_013398315.1 Nothoprocta pentlandii | reverse complement strand
GATGATCTCTAGAGGTCCCTTCCAACCTTGAAGATTCTGTGATTCTGTTAACAAATCTGTGCCCCTTCCTCTACACACACATCAGGAACAAGCAGCAGATCAGCACAGCAAGAAGTTGTGTCTACGGTTGTCTTGCACCTCTACAAACGCAAGCACCAAGAACTGTCTTGGGTGGGGAAGAAGCATATTCATTATCAGTGGGTTGGGATAGTGCAGAGCAAAGAAAACTGTTGCTCAGATCTGGTCACCCATGGGCTGGTTACAGCCCTGACACAGATGGACACTAAGTTCACAGAGCAAAGACTTTCTAGGCAGAGGTTAAGCTTGCTGGCACAAGGGGTTTAACCCTCTCATGAATCACGTCACACTGCTCACCTGTGCTGCTGACATCGCCGACTCCTCATCCTCATCAAGGTCATCCATAGTCACTGCCTGCAGCTCTGCAGGGTCAATCAAGACATTGGCCTTTGCAGCCAGGTCATCTGTACAGAGCATAACAGAGCAGGCATGAGTGGCAGGAGCAGTGGCAGGTGTTTCAAGGAGCAATCCTAAGTTTGTCCTTCTTCCTGCATCTTTGCAGTAGAGAAGTAGCCAACCAAGTTAGATGTCTAGCCCAAATGGGCTTCCTTTCCCCTCATTTCTTTACATGGAGCAGGCAAGTCCTTGCTAACACAGTAGAGACCAAACAGCAATGGGTGCTGCGCATCTCAGACCTACTTTGGTTCCTGCTCCTACTATCAATGAACAGGAAGAACCACATGAACCAGGAGACAACTATCAAGGCCAAACCAAACTGCTACATGCAGAAGGGAAGTCAGTAGCTGGGGCCATTTGTTGAAAAACTGGAGTCCTAACAATGTTCTACCACATTTCCAAGTCACTAGGATTGCAGGTTCCCTCAAAAACTCTGAGGAGGAACCATTGGCTTGACCAACGTGTCCTCTACTCCATAGGCCTATGTCCAAAACTGGCCAGGAAGAACTTGGCAAGAGACAGGAGGATATTACTTAGTTCTTGAGTTAAGCAGTCAACCTTGCATAGTCAGAGCTCAACTTGAGAGAGGGAAGATGGTCCTAATCTTGGAAGCTCACTAGGGAAGAAGGTCTCTGAGCTGAAAACAAGTGTCACATTAGACAGAAACCATAGAAGAACTAAGTCAGACAAGGAGTTCTTTAGCACAATTTAGCAGAATTCCCCACAACTCCCTCCCCACCTTGTCCCAGACAGCACTTAGGGTGCAGGTCTTGGACACCCTGGAGAGTACTCACCTTTCAGGGTCTTCTTGAGATGAGACAGAAGACCTCCAAGCCGCTGAAGGTCGAAATAATCCACCTTCCCATTATAGAAGAGCTGAGGAGGGACGTATGCCTCTAAAGCAGAGAGGGAAGAGTTTGTTCTGTGACTCTCAGCCCCTAGACCCACAGACACCCACCAGCAACAGAGCGTGGGGTCCAGCCTGGAGCCATGCTGCACAACAGCTTTTGCTGTTGGAGAAAGCCCAAGCCGTTAATGCCGAAGTGATTTCTGCAGTGAAGTCAAGCATTAGAGGCACACAGACACAGAAGCAACTGAGGGCCAACAGCAGCTTCCTTCTGGTCGCTTCCTCCTTCCCAGCCACAGATATGGGGGAAAATCAGATCATTAGAGAACTTGGTAGCTCTCCACCTCGCTGTTCCAGCTGTCCCAGGCTCAGCCACTTACTCCCTTGGGTATCTTAAGGCACTTTTGGAGCCCAGCGTAGGTAGCGCATCGAGGAAAGGCTAAGCCTAAAGTAAGGAAAGGGAACATCACGCAGATGGAAGCAGGACAGGCTAGGCTGGGATTGAGGATGGGAAAACAGCTGGTGCTGACACGGCTTCCCCTTAACCCCACTGTCCAGGAACCACAGAAACAGACCAGTTATCTCCTCCTCAACTTTGACTATGGGATCAGTGAACTGTCCTCACACGTAGCAATAATTTTGAACCCTGCTCCAGAGCATTCAGAAGGAAATGGCAAATAGTACATGCATTCCTCTGTAGGCCTCAGAGGGACTAACTGGAACAGACCTGGGCCTTAACTGGAATACACCTGCACAGAGGAATTTCCCAGAGCAACAGGAACTACTGCCACGGGATTACAGAAGGCCACAGGATCCATACAGAACCCAAGACCTCCAGCATCCCAGAGAGGCCTTCCAAGAGGTAAACCCCCATGCCACCCCACAGAAGCGTCCTCCAGCCTCCTCCAGGCCTCACCTTCGCTGCTCAGCGCGGCGGGGGTCTTCGCCTTGTGGCCATCCCAGAAGAAACGCAGGGCGGCGATGAGCCGGTGCAGGAAGCACACCATGTACTCCGGAGGGCACAGCACGGTCAAGTTCTAGGGCAAAGAGGGATTTTAGCTCCTCTAATTCCTCTAAAACTGCAGGTCACACACAAAGCTGCTCCCGAGGACCCCCTGTCCATAAACCACAGCAAAGGTCTTGGAGAAGCTTCCTGGATTCTAGCCTCCGATCTTCTCCCTCCTCTTCATTTCCAGCCATCTCCAGACCTGATCCACTGGAAGCAGCCCAAGGAAATGCACAGGAGCTCCCAGCCCAAAGATGCAGAGAACATTTAGGAAGAGGTCTGCGGGAAGGGCTGGCCCTCTGACTTACCCCTCTGTTGCTAGCATTTTCCTGAAGAAACTTGCGGAATTTGTTTAGGAAGATGTATCTGGAGGCTTCCCCCTGGGAACACAAAAACCAGGAGGTGAGCTCCCAAGGAATGTGGGATTTACTCACCTGCCCGGACTCTGCAACGTGTGGCCTCATACGACGTTCACCCTGGGCACTCATTCGGGGTTTAGGCACTTGAGGTGGAGAAACCCAGTGGGCCTCCCAATAATCTCTGGGTCTACAGTGAGCAGGAGTTCTTAGGCAGTCCCAACGTCCTGAGAAATGAGCTGTACTTATCCGAGAGCTCTGCTCAGCAGCAGAAGGCAACTATCCCAGTCTCCACCATTGCTGCAGAGCCCAAGAACGCCTCACTGGCTTCTGTTATGCAATCAAGTGTTGGGTTTTTTGAAGTCCCTGCTAAGATCTACTGGTTGTGGCCAGTAAATCGTCCATCTAATCTTCATTAGATTCATCTTCATTAGATTCATCTAATCTTCAATCATCCATCTAATGTGCTCTCCAGTGCCTCAGTAGAGCCACACACCTACAGAACTGATTTTGGGGATTTGTATTCAATGTCAGGGTAGGATGAATTGTAGTCAGACTGCAAATGCTCAGTTCAACAGAGACCCAAAGCTGGCCGAGATAAGGTTCATATTACCAGCAAGCCCTGGCCAAGCTTCTGACCTTCCTTCACCCAGGGTCCAGTCTGCAATTCAACCTGCCTGAATCGATCAATTTGAGAACTGACCCTGAGGACTGAAGGTCTCCACAGCTGCACTTCTGTACTGAGACTGTGGCATGTGTCACACATGCAACGGGTAGCACGGCTCCTGCTCCCAGAGCTGGTGCTCATGTAGGCTCTAATGGGTGGCATTAAACCCTACACAAGCCCTGTGACGTGGAGATACTGTACCGAAATATCTACTGATCACTTACCCCTCCTCTGTCTTTATTGTTGAGCAGCAACTTCAGGATCTGAACCTGGAGACCTTCCACCACTAAAATCGGGACACACCAGTCAGCCATCGGACAAAGAGCACCAGAGATCATCTACCCACATTGATCCCGAGCACCCGGCCCCCGTGAGAAATGCAGCTTCCTCGGAGCGGGCCACCCAGGAAGAAGTGGTGCCAACCAAACGTGAGTCCCATTGCTGTGAGAATCTCTCCACTTAGGAATAAATCCATCCGTGGCTGATCAGCAACGCCTCTAAAGGAAAGCTTTGACTTTGCTCGTGTCCCATAGCAGGATGCTACAGACGGGTGCAGCAAGTCCCAACAGCGCCGTGATATGGCTGGGCTCCTGCTTCTGCAGCGCAGCCTTGTTGTGCAAGAACATCCCTGGACTTCACGTCACGGAAAGGATTTTAAAACAGCTCCTGGACTGCTCCTGCTTGTCACCCAAAAGCTAATGGGATCTTAGCAAGTGGCCAATCTTAGCGAATGTCCCTCCCTCCTCACTGACCTTCGATGCGCTTCTTGAGCCGCTGGCAGCCTCTTTCGTACGCCCGCCGCCGCAGCCTCTCTTCGGCGCTCTCCTCCTTCACCTCCTTACTCTCCTTGCCCTGGTTGAGGGGACAGACACTGCTTAGCAGGAGATGGCTGCAGGAGGAATGTCCTCGCTTCAGAGGGGGCTGAAATTCAGTTAAACTACGTGCAAGTGGGCAGCAAACCTCAACAGTTTCCAGGGCCAGGGGATGAGCAAGGTGAAGGCAGCTTTTCAGCACGTTAAAAGTCAAGCTGTAGCTTCCGAAACACAGGGTGGTTCACTTCCAAATCTGCTGCCAGAAAGAAGTGGCTCCCACTCCCCTATCCTAAGCAATAAATCCCAAACCTCCCCTCTATGGGGAAAATAAAGACAACAGGACAAGGAAGAGGTAGCCCTGGAAGAAGTCCTCAGGTCAACCAACGCTCCCACAGTTGGAAAAATGTGGGACATTCAACTTCCTCGGCAGGAAAACAACTGGACAGGTGCCTCTGCGGCCAGAACAAGCCAGGAAATTTCTTTAGCCTCCCTACTGCGAGATCTGCTCTTACTCACCTCTTTGGTGAAGCGATTTGGCCACCACGTGGTGGGAATGAGCTCCTGCAAACCAGCCTCCTCCACGCGTAGAGGGCTCTTAATGTAGAAGAACACAACGGACCGGAGCACGTCGAAGCTGTGGCAAGGTTAAAGCAAGCACAGAAGCTACACGGGAGAACATGCACAGTGCATTTTCACAGCTGTGGTGAGAGATCCCTCTCCAAACCACCACTCAAAGCTCTGCAAAGCCCAGAAATGCCTTGTCCTCGGAGAAGCCCCGTGTAGCTGTCACAGCAGCTGCCCAAATGACTCCGTAACAGCTGAACTGCTCCGAAAGTGGTTTTGCTCTAGGCTCACTAGGATGGTCAGTCAGCTAGAAATGGAGTCCTTCCTCTTAGGAGGATGTGACCTATAAGGTACCAGTTTCCTGTACCCTGGATGACAAGATGACCACGAGGCAGCAGTGTGCCCTGGTGGCCAAGAAGGCCAACGGGATCCTGGGGTGCGTTAAGAAGAGCGTCTCCAGCAGGTCGAGGGAGGGGATCGTCCCCCTCTACACAGCCCTGGTGAGGCCACATCTGGAGACTGTGTCCAATTCTGGGCTCCCCAGTACAAGAGGGATGTGGAGCTGCTGGAGAGTCCAGCGCAGGGCTACCAGGATGATCAGGGGCCTGGAACATCTGCCCTGTGAGCAAAGGCTGAGGGAGCTGGGCCTGTTCAGCCTGGAGAAGAGAAGGCTGAGGGGGGACCTGATCAGTGTCTATAGATACCTCAAGGGAGGCAGTGAGGAGGAGGGGCCGGCCTCTTTTCAGTGGTGGCCATCGATAGGACTAGAGGAAACGGCCACAAGCTGAGGCACCAGAAGTTCCACAGGAACTTAAGAAAACATTTCTAGACAGTTAGGGTGCCCGAGCCCTGGAACAGGCTGCCCAGGGAGGTTGTGGAGTCTCCTTCTTTGGAGATCTTAACAACCTGCTTGGATGCAGCCCTGTGCCACGTGCTCTAGGTGACCCTGCATGTGCAGGGGGGTTGGACTAGATGACCTCTGAGGTCCCTTCTCAAAGGGACCAAAGCAGCACTCAGCAGAGAATGGTATCAGGCAAACAAAGGAGACCTGAGAGGTGACTTCTCAAAGACGGGGTGGTTTTTGCCTCTCAGGCCCTGCAGATCCCTGCAGTCTCCTTGGCTGCACTATTGCGGGCAGGGAGAATTGAGACCACAGGAGATGCAAAGGATACAGGACATTGCTGAGCAGGTATTTCCTGGATTTCTCATGCTTCAAGACTGCAATGGTGAGGCGGAGGTAGTGGATCTAGGGGAAACAAGAGAAGCAAAACTGATTCCACATACAAATGAGGACACAGCCCTCCAATACAACATGACAGAACTGACACTGCTGGATCAAACGGCTGCAGATGGTTCAAAATACTAGCTACCTTTGCACAAGGAAACAGCACACAGCAGAAGCTTGATTAGTCACAGATTCCTGGAGATTTGGACGTGCAACTCACTTGTAATCCCAGGTCTGGGATGATGGGGGAGAACCTGTAAGCCCGCAGCAGGGACATCAGTAACTGTTTGAGGCACTCATGCACTTCATATTCCTGAAGAAAAAAAGAAACAGATTGAACAGCAATAGCAGGGAGTGAGGAACAGGCCTTGCCTGCAGCACTGGAAGGATGCAGCAACCACCTCTGAACTGAAAAGGCAGGTGCTCCAAACCAACGGTGTTTGTCTGTTTGAATCCATGGGAGACACTTTGGCCTGAGCTGAAGTTTGTGCTGTTGCTCTCCCATAGGGAAACAAACTTCTGCTTGTACAACTTCTTGGTTGGTGAAAGCAACCCTGTAGATTTCAACCCTAAGTTCAAGTCCCACTGTCTAATTCAGTTGGGTTGAAACAGTCCCACAGAATCACAGAATGTTCAAGGTTGGAAGGGACCTCTAGAGATCATCTAGTCCAACCTTCCTGCTCAAGCAGGGACACCTAGAGCATGTGGCACAGGGTGGCATCCAGGCGGGTTTTGAAGACCTCCAGAGAAGAAGACTCCACAACCTCCACCCATCTCCACCTCCCCCAAGTCTACCCAACACTTAGCACTGGCAGAGCCAACCCAGAAAGAAAAGACCAGTCACTCCTGCGTAAATGAGGCAATGGTCAGACCCCAAAAGGCAGCTCTTCCCAGTCAGAGCCAACCGGCAAGAGAAGAGTTGACCCTCCAAGTGACATGGCAGCCCTGCTAGGGCCTTTTGGCTTTACTTCTAGGAGAGCAGGTGTGAAATTTTTCAGTGAAACTTTCATTATAGCTGGTAAGGCCAATGCCCACTTCTGTTAACTCTTACCAAAGTCCAGGAAGGCCTTTTTTTTGCTCCCCAGCAGCACTATAAGTGCTGGTGAAGAGAAGGACTCTTCTTCTTTCACTCTGAAAAAGAGAAGGCTGAGAGGGGACCTGATCAGGGTCTATAAAGACCTCAAAGGAGGGAGTGAGGAGGATGGGACTGGCCTCTTTTCAGTGGTGGTCACTGATAGAACTAGAGGAAATGGCCACAAACCGAAGTATCAAAAGTTCCTCAAGAACTTAAGGAAAAATTTCTCAACAGTGAGGGTGACAGAGCCCTGGAACAGGCTGCCCAGGGAGGTTGTGGAGATCTTCTTTGGAGATCTTCACAACCCGCTTGGAAGCAGCCCTGTGCCACCTGCTCTAGGTGACCCTGTGTGTGCAGGGGGCTTGACTAAATGATCTCTAGAGGTCCCTTCCAACCTTAACGATTCTGTGATTCTATGACTGTGACTTTTCCACACCAGGTTGATTTCTGCCCACAACAGCCTCTAAGACCTCCACAGTCACACAAGCACAGACAATGCTCAAGGTAAGAACTCATTAACGTTCACAAAAGCAGGAACTTACTGAATAGCACCAGTTCCTTCAGCAGTAAGAGAAGCTTAGCAGTGCCTTGCTAATGTAATTCCTGTTATCACCATTATTGATTACTCTGTCCTCATTCCTTGGGGCTACAGCAGCAGCCAGATATCCCAGGTTGTCATCAGCAAGGCAGAGAAGCTGATGGCTACCAGCATTTAACAGAGAAGGCTCCTGTTCTCAGCACTTTTCATACTCTCCTTGTGATCCCTGGGGAGGAACCAGCACCTTAATGACTCACCTCCATGAGAAGCCACATGAGATCCAGCAGCTGCTGGATAAGGGGGTGGGCCTCCACTGCTCCTCCTCGCTCCAGGATACTCAACAGGAAGGTCATGAGCACATCTTCCACCAGGTACACCTTGCACTACAGACAGAGAGCGAGGTCAGCAGTTCTCCAAGGCACAATCATTTCCTAGTGAAGTCTAAGGCTGGATCTGCCTCCTCTTAAAAGCACAGTGGGGAGCTCACAACGGGCAAGGTAAAACTCACCATGAGAGGGGCAAAGTAATTGAAGATGTGGGCTAATGTGATCAGCACCGTGGGTTCTCCCTGCAGCTGCCACGCAGACGTGTCCTTCTCCACCAGCTTCCCTTCCTGCAACAACAGACCCGGGGAAACCCACAGCTTAGATCCAGCCTGCTGGATCTAAAAAATCAACGACTAACAGACCAAGAACTGCAGAACTGAGTTTCCTGGCACAGTTCACAGCAGACCTGTGCAGTGACACTAGCTTACTGTCACATCTATCCCGATGTGGATCACGTTCTTCAGGTAGCCCAAGAGCTTGCGAGCCTTCACGAGGTCTGCAACGGGGGGATCTTGCAAGGGCCGGTAGCCTTCCACTGGATAGGTAGGCAAGGGTTAAGGCAAAACGCAATCTGATCCTTCCGTCCTTCCTCGGAGCATGCAAGAAAAAGGGAGGATCTCCAGGTGTGCCTTGGTTACAGTTCACACCATGATGTATTTCCCAATGGCTGGAAAGCCACGAGTTCTTTCCCCCTCTTCTTCAACATGGCAAGCAGCAAATACTTCAAACCACACTTGTGCTCTCATCAGAACCGCTGTCAGAAGCCTCCACTACAGCTAAACAGGCACATTTAGGGCTGCTCTGACAGACAGCCCCCTGCTACAGCTGTGGGTTCAGACCAGAAAGCAAATCTCACGTCAGAAGCTGGCAAGTGCTGGCAACGCTGCTTGTGTGCCCAGCGGTCCTGTTGCAGCTGAGATGCCCGATTCTGCTCTCCTTGACGCCACTTTGAGCAAAAGTGCCAAGAGGAGGAGTGGATTCCCTCAGGTATGTATGTTCTACAGCTTCCCAGGATGGTCTCAAGACTGGCTCTTTCCCCTCCAAACCTCCCCTCCCAGCAGCCAAAGGATATCGGAGCGGGCGGCTCCCGAAGTTGAAAGCGACGGATTCCTTGAACGAGAGGCTGATGGCGGGGAAATAGGCCATCCCAGCACCCCTAGTGATGTTATCGAAAGCGGTTCCCAGGGAGATGCCATTCCTGAAAGAAGATAAACCCACAAGAGTTCAGCCACACCAGGCGGGTTTTGAGGTCGCTGGGTAACCCAGCTGCTTTTCCATTCCCCTCCCACCAGCACGGACACGTCAACCAGCCCTCACTCTCCTCACTTTAGACCTGGCACAGAGGCAAACATCCCAGCTTCACTGAGCACCTTTTCATGGGGTGACACAGGACAACTCTGCAGCCCACGGAATATGCAAAGCCCCATTCAGTTCCAAGGGCACCCCAGATCCTGAAGAGATATCTGACCAGTAGGATGTTTATTAAAGATGAGTGACATTTCAGGCTTCATCTGTTTGGGCTCGATGGAAAGAGGAGGATATTGTTTTCAATCTATTCTTCTCTAAAAGATGCTATAACCACTTGATAGTTTTTAGTTCAGGATGATTTATTTCAGGACGCAGTTTAGGGTCCAGAAACAATTCTTATTTAGGCTGGCCGCTGCTCACCGTGCACTGAAGGTAGAAACTGGGGATTTTTCAGTCTTTCCACAATTTCCAGTGGGTCTAGGACAGGCAAAGCTTAGACTGGCCACAAAAGCAATCTGTGTGGCCCAGAAACTGTGGTTTTATCATTATGGGAGAAGCCCTCACCTCCAAAATCCTAGGAAATGACACAAACTTAGCAGCTTGAGCATCTTTCTACCAACTACTCTGTCTGAACTTAGGAGACTCAGGAGCCCTTTTACATGGCTCCTGAACACAAAACAGATAAGCAAAGAGTGGAACTAAAGGAATGTAAAGGGGGGAGGGCAGAAACAGGGCCTAGCAACCTGCTGAGCAGTAGGGAAACCTTTATACTACACAGACCCATCAGCACAGCAGGGAACTAGGTGAAGCTACTTACAAGCAGAAAGCAATGGTGCCCTCGTCAAGGTCTATCAGACAGCTGACAATGTCACCTGCTGCCCAAGACTGCAGAAAAAGCAGAAAAAGGGAGTTACATGTTTATCCAGATGGATCCCCAAGACGGCAACACAGCCAATCTTTTGTGATTTAGGGTGGAAGAAGGTGTGTCCTTCTCACAGCAGCTTATGTAGCATCTTCTAACACTTCTGAAAGCTGCATGTAAATCAGTAGGAGAACATCGTTTCCCTCCAGCGCTGGGATCAAACTTTTATTTGCCTCAACACTGCATTGCCCTCAGATGTGCTATGAAGACCCCAAGCCTTCCAGAGGTGACCAGCAGCTCTGTGCTGGGATTCAGTCTGCTGGGGCTGCTAAACAAAGCACCCACAGAACTTGCCCAGCACCTCAATGAAGCAGACTGAGCAGCTCAAGGGCGTTTCACAGCGCCCAGCAGAATCCAGCAGGTGAAAAGAGCTACCTGCTTTCTTCTCTTCACTACATACCCATCCTTCTCTTCCCTGCATGTCTACTCACTTTGCCATAGTTGGTGGTAGTCACGTTCCACTTGCGCACCCTGTTTCCATCATAAGCATAGGAATCTGGTGTATCTCCAACTCCTTCCTGCACCGAAGCATAAAAGAGGAGACTCAGACTTGACCAAGCACACAGCTACAAACACGGGATCTGTCTCACGGCAACTTCACAGAGAAAGCAGCTTCACGGGGCAAGTATCAGACAGGGAGAGCAACCAACAAGATGGTTGGTTTCCCTGTTCTAGGAATGAAATCAACAGGTGATGACTTTTGCTTCAGAGAAATACAGGATTTTGGAGTTATTACTGGGTCAGAAGGATCCTGGCACACTTCCCTTCCACGCCTTAATCACTATGAATAAATAAATCAAACATCTGATGTCAACCAGTACCTCCTGGTTAAATCTGCAGCTGAGTGTGCACCAGCCGATCTGCATGAGACCTTGGGAGGAGATGAGCACCTCGTAGATCCACTTCCCTGCAAATGGAAATGTCACACGGTGAAGCCATGGCCTGCTGCTAAAAGAGGTGGCATCTGACAGCGTCCCCCACCCCAGAAAAGAAGGTGACACACAAAGGAGTTGGAGGAATTGCTCTGTCCTTTCAACTGCCTCGTGGAAATCCTCTGCCTTTCCAACTGCCTGGAAAAGGCAGTGGATGAATTAGGGGGGAAAAGGGGATCCAGATCTGGAACTGCAGCACCTTTAGGACTTCCTGAGCTCTCTGCATGTGTAATTCAGCACACACTCTTTCTCAAAGCATCATCTGCTGATCTGCTTACCTTTATATACACACGTCGTGGCCCTGATGGAGCCGAAGTTGCTGTGGCCAATCACCTGCACCAAGAAAGAAGCAGGTTTTAAAGGTAGACAAAACAAAAAAGAGCAGCTTTGCCCAGGCCTATCACCCATTCCCTCCAGTCTAGACCTCAAAAAACACAACAGCAGCACAAGGGCCACGTGGTAACACGCAGGTTTCCCCGTGCATTGTGCCAGCGTATGAAAGTAACTGCTATTCAGGAAAGACAGCTGAATTTCCCAGAAAAGTTACAACAAAATTCAGAGATTCAGTACACCCAGATGAAAGCTCAGGACAAGCAGGTATTTAACACGCTGCACAGATTTACTCACAGAATCACAGAATTTTCGAGGTTGGAAGGGACCTCTAGAGATCATCTAGTCCAACCTTCCTGCTCCAGCAGGGACACCCAGAGCATGTGGCACAGGGTGGCCTCCAGGTGGGTTTGGAAGTTCTCCAGAGAAGGAGACTCCACAGCCTCCCTGGGCAGCCTGTTCCAGGGCTCTGGCACCCTCACAGTGAAGAAGTTCCTCCTCACATGGAGATGGAACTGCCTGGGTTTCAACTTACACCCATTTCCTCTTGTCCTCTCACTGGCCACCAATGAGAAGAGCTTGGCCCCTGACTCTCACCAGCTCCTGGTGGTGAGACTCCTGACTCTCCCCAGCTTAGGACAGACCATGAGGAAGAGATAAAGGCAGCAACAGTGAATTCACAGGTAAGCGAGTCAGACCTGACACGGGAGTAAGTTCCAGGTTCAGCCAAGAAGCAACAGTGTGTGGTCACATGGAAGGAGGGATGGGAGCACTCTCCTTTGCTGAGGAGAGGAGGACACATGGATTGAAGCATGTGCTCATGGAGGGGTGGAAGGAGTGCAGAAATTGCTGAGGCAGGAGAGGACCCCTGTACCGATCCTGATTCTCTACAGGTGGAACAAAATCTAAGGAGCAGGCAGGGAACTCAACAGAAATGAAGGAGAGAGGAGCACGTTGAAACAGCAGGGGGGTTGGCCTCATCCTCAGCCCTTCACCATTCTTTAAGAGGGAGGAAGGGCGTAAGGAAGGAAGGAGCACAAACGGAGAGCCCAAAGCGCTTTTAGTCCCCCACGACCATGTCCTACTGCATCGGCGTCACACTCACCCCAAGTAAGTCATCATCGACCAGCAGGAGCCCCTCAAAACCGCTCGTGTGGTCCAGCACCACAGGAGAGGGGCCAAGGCGGCCCTCCACCACCTGATCTGAAAGAGAAGTTGCAGGAAAACCTGTCAGGGAAAGTTGTGCGGGATTTAGCAGAACAACTGCCAACAGCTGGACTACAAGAGCACCACCTGAATTCTACTACGGTGGAAGGCAACTAAAATAATATTGCTGACAGACCACAGGAACCTCAGGAAAGGAGACAACGGAGAGGTTCAAAAGGAGGTTTACACAACAACGCTTAAGGTCTTGGCTATGCAGCAGTCAGGTGATACGTGCAGTTTTCCACGTCACCTGAAAAATGTGGTCCTGGAAATTTCAAAGGCCAAACTAACCTCTGAGCCAAACATTTGGCCAGTGTATCACATAACAAGCCAGACTCTGATTACAGGCAGCAAGAGAAAGAAGTGTCTTCTATTTAGAAGAGCCAGCTTGAATCCTGCCACATTCTAACTCAGAGGAACAGATGTGAGCAGTGGGAGGACCAAAAGAAACACCCACGGGGGAAGCAGTTCCCGGGAATCTTCAATAAACCTCTGCCTTCCCCAGTGGGAACAGTACTCCACAACTGGTCCCAGCCACGGTTAAGCCCCTCATTATCCGTAAAACATCTCCAATATTTGCCCCCAAACTGTTTTGAAATCAACCAGTCAACAGCTTGCCTGGAAATACGCCTCTTCCAGCTACTGCAGGCCTACTTCGGGGACGGCCGATGAGCAGGCAGGATTTAAAGAGAGGATAAATGAAAGCACAGAAGAAACCCTTGTTCTTCCAGTGAGGCAGTACTCGAGGAAGCACAACCTGGACAAACACTCAGGATCTCCTACCTCGACTGTCTTCAAAGCCATTTTCCTCTGCTAGCAGTCGGTCCAGGTGCTCCTGCAGGTTCTGGAACGTCAGATGTTTTCTAGGGAATAAGCAAACACGGGAGCTTTTTCGAACACTCTCTTGTTCACCAAGTTTTAATGAATTTCAGCTCGTTCACTTGAGTCAGCGGTGTCCTGTACTGCTGGATGTGAACCAGAAAGTTCTGTTTTTTTTCCATGTTTCCTGTCATTAATCTCAGCATGTTGGGACAACAGATGAAAAAAAAAACCCTAAGAACTGGTTAACAAAGGATGTTAAATTTTCAGGCTGAGATCAGGAATATTTTGTGGCAGTAAGAAAGCTAACAAGCCTGTTGTATCAGCAGCTACAGGGCAGGAGTTTGCCACAGTGAGGGCCATACAGCCACAGTATAAGTCAGGGTTATTTCTTCTCCTGAAGTTCCTCAAATTATGAAACAAGAGAACATAGCAGCAGCTGCAGTTAGGTCATTCGAAGGTTGATCTAACTCAGCATCCTCTCTCTGACTACAAAACCATTTTCTCTTCATGCTTTTTACACCAAAGAGGTCTCTTCTTTCGTTCATTTGCATTTCATAATTGCAGCAAACTTGCCCACCTCACGCTCACCTGCTTTTCAAGTCACTTAAGGATCCAGGCCACAACACAGACTATTTTCCAGGATTTCCCTTTACTGTGAGAGTCATTAGTTACTCCTGCTTCATATTCTGAAGTCATCACTGAGGCAACTTTCCCTCTTCTCCAGGCCTAGAGTCTCCCTAATACACTATGGCAAGAGATCTCTGGAAAACCTGCTGGGTGTGAAGATGCAGAGGAGGAACCAAAGAAGAAATTTTGGCTGGTGTGAGAGGTGCTGGCTTCAACTTAACAGCACTGGGAAGCTTTGGAAGGAGGTGAGAGCAGCATAACACAGCTAGACACGAATGCAACAAGCTCCCCTGTATGGAACTTAGACCACCAAAGACAAGATATCAACTTATAAAATTTGCTCCTATATTGGGAATTTTGTTTGCAAGATCTGCTTGGCTGCTACAGGGCCCTCTACCAACCAGTTGAGTCCAAGAAGGAAGACAGAAAGGTGGAAAGGAAAGAAAATAAAGACCAGTCCAACAAACTATCAGTTCTGTGCTTTCAAGTCATTAATCCTGGCCAGAAAAAAAACCACAGAAGCACTGAAAACCCAAACTGGGCAAATGGAATATTCCAAGGCACGTTGGCAGGAGAGCTTGTGGCAAAGTAATATGACCCACTTTGCTTCTCCTCCCCATTAAAAAAAAAAAACCCTTCGCTCTCCAAAGGACCAGGAGCTATTTTTAGCAGCTGTAAGAGCACATTCGAGCTGGCAGCAGCTAAGTATAGCTGAGGTGGAATGTGACCCGGCAACGCTGCAGCGCGCGCGGTCAGGAGGAGCCACACGCTCATCTTGTTCTCACCACGCTCCTATTTGTGCCCAACCTGTTTGACTTGTCTCTGGAGCAACTGCTAAACATGTGGGAAGTTTTTTCCTCAGACAAAGCTGCAAGTTTCTGGGCTACGAGGTGAAAGAGAACTGAAAATAAACAGAAGAACAGACACTAAATGGGAACTTTGAATTGCTTTTCCTTTGGCAGCTCTTAGTAATAACAGTACCCACAGTAACAGAGCCTGAGAAATGTTTGGTATTCAGTGCATCAGTAATAACCTTGTGGGGCACTGTCGGATTATTTCTCATTACTGCATCTGAAACCTGTGCATTTTGCACTTCTATTTACCTTTACAAATAGAGGGGGACACAGGAATGATACGTGGTCAATGGCTGCTTGCCTGCTTACTGCAAAAACACTGCCTGGGGATTAAATATGTGAGTTTTTATCAGGAAATTTTGGAAGAATCCTGCCTGGAAACGCCTGCAGATAGAAGAAGCCATTGAAGAGCAGGCCCCGGGAGTCATTTGTGCAACGTGGCACGGCTGTTCTTTTAAGCAAGCTCATTGTGTGGCGCTGAGAGAGCTCTCCTTTCACCACAGCTATTGCCTAGCTGGGACCTGACCCAGCATCACCTGCCACCTAACGAGTGAGGTCTGCTACCTGTAAGCAGCTGCAGGCTGGGCCCCGTCAGCACTGGTGAAGACGCGATGCAGATAGTCATTCAGCAGCCTGCTGTTCACAATCCCTTGGGGAAAAATAAAACAGACACAAAATAAGCTTTGGGAATTAGAATTTAAACACAGAAACATTCATTTTAGGAACAAGGAATCATAGAATCCTTAATGTTGGAAGGGACCTTAGAGATCATCTAGTCCAAGCCCCTCTGCACACACAGGGTCACCCAGATCATGTGGCACAGGGCTGCATCCCAACAGGTTTTGAATATCCCCAAAGAAGGAGACTCCACAACCTCTCTGGGCAGCCTGTTCCAGGGCTCTGTCACCCTCACTGTTAAGAAATTTTTCCTTAAGTTCTTGTGGAACTTCTGGTGCTTCAGTTTTTGGCCGTTTCCTCTAGTTCTATCAGTGGCCACCACTGAAAAGAGGTCAGCCCCATCCTAAAAGAGGCCGGCCCCATCCTGAGAAGGATAATGGGATCTACCTGCAGCACATGGACAGAAACAGAGGGCACGTCCAGAGGCAGAGCTGTGTGCTGAGGAAGGAGCATCGTGGACTTCTGCTGGAGTCCTCAGTACTACAGGAGCTCATCTCAGTTCAGGGCTTTACCCAGTTCCAGCCTCACCACAAGCAGAAGATGACCCAAAATGAGGCAGGGGGTGGGTTGATCCCTCCTCTGCACCGATCCTGCTCCTACACGGCCCGCACAGCCCCGTACCTGTGACCTTGGACTTCTCTGGCTCCGTGCTCAGCCTGTAGTTCTTCCTCGAGAAAGCAGTGCCGGCCCCTCTTGACGTCATTCTTCACGGGCACCAATTCCCGAGGGGGCATAAGACGGACAGGCAGCTGGAGCAACGTTTCCTGGGGATGATCCTGCCTTTGCGCTTCCCTCTTCTTGGAGTAGGATGTACCTGGACTGAACAACAGGGATAAAGCAGACACGCATGAGAGCCTGTGTGCTAACGAGAACATCACACAAGAGCTTGACCAGAGCCACTGCTCTCAATCCCACCCTTCCAACAGCTCAAACCAAAACGAATCAAACCAAAAGCAGGGACAAGCACCAACCCAGGCAACCTCTGCAGTGAGTTGGGGCTAGCACCGTGCTAGCACAGCAACCCCCAGCATCAAAGACAGCTGAAATCAGCTGCATTTTCACACGTGCCTCATGATTCCACTTTTCTCTCCCACGCTGCATTCTTCAAGGCAGGCGCAGCTGGTTAGTTTTCCTTTTAACGGATTATTAATCAGCAAAGCAAGGAAGAAACGGAGCTAAACCAGAGTAAAAGCCAAAGAGTACAACTGACTGCAAAGCAAAAGGCCTTGAGACTGAACGCCAGCTTTATTGGGGAAGGACGGGGTGTAGGCAGATGTATAAAGAAGCATTTAGAGGTGAGAACCTAGTGCTAAAGAGACAAGATTGGGTATTTGAGTGGATCTGTCACGGCAAAACAGGACCAAAGCAAAGATGAATAAGTTCAAGTTGCTGGTTCTGCCCAGCTCCAGAATTCCAGCTTATATCCCTCTCTGCTTCTCGGCTATCCAAGGACACACTAGGAGTGTGTCCGTGAGGAGACCACTGCTCAACAAACGGCTTTGGGGCCAAAAAAAACCACGGAAAGGGGCAACAAAAGCAACAAGCGCAGGAACTAAACGCTTGCTGTCGGCTCTGTGCGAGAAGAGAAACCAAGGTGAACCCCGGAAAAGTCGGGGAGCTTGCCAAGGGCCTGCAAGAAGTCCCACGAGAGACTGCTTAAGCCTCGGCTCGACTCGAGACGGGATTTCTTAAAGCCTCTTTCCTCCGGAGCTAGCCAGGAACAGCGTCCGACTGGCCTGGCATGGCCCTGCCAGGCAGAGGGGGATGGAAAAGGCAGCCGGCATCAACACCCCTGGGCGATCTGCGTCGCGTGGGGAAAACACAGGGCCACAAGCGAACAGCCGCTGCTTCCCACGGCTCGGGGAAGGTGTGTGGGGCGGCGAGGGGCCCTGCGCCCCCCTGGGTCAGGGCTTTACGCCGGGGCGAAGCCGCCCGGCTCCGAGCTCGGCCACGGCTCCCGCTCCCGGCCCTTGCCGAGGGGGAGCTGGAAAAACAGGGCGGGCGAGGCCGGGCGCCCGAGGGAGCCGGGGGGAGAGGGCCAGAGCTGCTGGTTGAGCCTGGAAACCCTGAAAATCCTCCCAAAAACTGCCTCCCCCCCCAATCC
>VZSG01001528.1:59245-71577 GCA_013398315.1 Nothoprocta pentlandii | reverse complement strand
TGCCAACACCAGCAGCGCAACCAGTTGTTGATTTCACCTATCCGTTTTCTCCTACTTGAATCCATCCCCCTCATTGGAAGGATGGAGGAGAACACTACCTGGGCTCCTACCTCTTTTACAGCCACCCCTAGGGCTCTGTAATCTTGCTTTATTTTGGCGATTTTCCCCATGGCATCATTAGCACCCACGTGGAAAATAATCAGGGGATAGTAGTCAGTGCCTCGGAGTAACCGAGGGAGCCTCTTTGTAACGTCCCTTATTCGAGCCCCCGGTAAGCAGCAGACCTCCCTGGAAGGAGAGCAGACCTCCCTGGAGGAGTGCTTCACCTAAGCACTGTCTAAATCTATGTGGCCTCAGATCATTGGATAGTGTTATGCCAAAACTCATGCCTAAATAACCTGACCTGACCTCATGCCTGACCTCTGGATCAAGATATTTGTATTTCACAGAATCACAGAATGGTAGAGATTGGAAGGGACCTCTAGTGATATAGACCAATCCCCCTGCTCATGCAGGTGGTCCCAGATATACAGGAACCAACCAATATCAACCTCTGTGGAACAGCAACCATACAGTAATTAAATAAACTCTTTGAAAGCCTTTCATAAAACTGATAAAAAAAGAATAAGTATAGAGAAATATGCTCTTTTATTTTCTTTTGCAGCCTTATTACCTGTAATTAACCACCCAAGCCTTCCAGTTTAATAGGCAAGACAAAATATGCCCAAAATATGTAGAGAAAAGCAAGGGTTTACCTTTCTTGTGTTTGCATTTATAGGTCATAAGATATGATACCTGCAAGTATTATAGCTACTATAAAAGATCCACAATCCAGGTTCTCTCGATCAGAAAATAAAATAAGTTTATTTTTATAAGGAAAGATACTTAGCTGATGATTAGTTCATGTAGGTTACAGAAAAAGCAAAGATTCCTCTCAGTAATAGCTATCAAAGAATTGATTATCATAAAATTACTAAAGTAGTTGTTCCCTCTTAATTGAAATAAATTAAAAGCATATCATATTACTAATAAAAACAATACATTAATTGTTGTATATTTTATGTAACCAATAATACTGCAAAATATTTGCAAATTGCAATATATTGGCATCAAATATAATAAGGAACACTTAAGATTTGGAGTTTTTTTTCAGTTTTGGAGTTTCTGAACATTTTATATCTTAATCAAGATCATCAGTTCTCAGACACTGTAGCTAAAAAAAAAAAAAAAAATTAAAAAAAAAAAAAAAAAAAAAAAAAAAAAAAAAAAAAAAAAAAAAAAAAAAAAAAAAAAAAAAGATTTGAATAGTCTCCTGCTGTGTTTGATGCAGTTTTATGTCCTTATAAAATGGAAGAAACTTACGGAAGAAGGTAAAATTTCTCTCTTTTTTTTTTTTTTCACCAGATTTTCTTTTCATGTTCTATTGTAACCATTCTTTTTGGATCCAATTATCTTATGACCCACACAGAAGAAAAGTTAATTACTGTTGAGTTTAAGATTCCTTTCTGAAAACCTATCAATCATATTCATATCTGAAAATATATTTTCTATTC
This sequence comes from Nothoprocta pentlandii, assembly GCA_013398315.1. Classification (NCBI taxonomy): domain Eukaryota; kingdom Metazoa; phylum Chordata; class Aves; order Tinamiformes; family Tinamidae; genus Nothoprocta; species Nothoprocta pentlandii. The sequence continues at coordinate 70,024 of VZSG01001528.1, read as the reverse complement.
AGTAACTTCATGTACTGAGTAAAAAACTTTTCAAACCCCTTCTGAAACATGAGCTGTTTCATTTCATTCTAGTGCTGTAAATCAAACTACTTTTTATGCCTTGCATTTTTGTTGCCCCACCTCCCAAGAAGACCTCTGTGCTAAAAAGGAATTGATTCCCAAAGATTTGTAAAACCTATAGTAGAACTTCAGCTGGCTAGGAAGCCAAATTTTAGTGTATAGAGTAAGAATTTGTAAAGAAATGTTAATGTTACTGTTAAAAGGAATAATGCAAAATCTCATAGAGACATTGCTTAGACTTTCTTGTGTTCTTCCTCTACAGGAAGTGTTCATGGAAACTCACCAGCTAAGATAGTCTTCAGAGAGGTTGACAAATTTTGTTGTGAGAAAAAGGGCTGTGACTCACCTGCTTGGCAGATATTGTTGCCTAAGATTGTCTTGTCTTTTGGAACATTCAGTACTGCAAATGCTAAAGAAGGTGAACTATCTTAAATACACACAGTGGCAATACTATAGGCTATCAAATATTATACTAACATATACTAACACATTATAATTAAAAATATATGTATCATTTCTGGTACACAGAGTGTGGTCCACAATTCTGTTCTTACCTAGGAAGGAGAATTAAGATTTTTTTTAGTAGTATTCAGACAGTAGGGATCAGAATGTAGATAGATGTTTAAACTATATTTACCATTTTTTCTTCATTTTACTGATAGATCAGTAGAAAGTAAATAGCTATTCTTAAAATCTGAAACAACATTCACCATTAAAAGGACTAATCAAGTACAAAAAAAAAAAGAATCAAATGGAGATAATTCACTCAAGAAACTCCTCAATCCACATTCAAATGCATGAATTCTTTTTTCTTTGCCCAGATACAGGCCAATATACAAGAAAAGTTATGGGGTTCTGCACCTGGGAAGTAATAAGCCCAGGCACAAGTAGGGGTTGACCTGCTGGAAAGCAGCTCTGCAGAGACTGATCTGGGAGTCCTGGCTGACAACAAATTTCCCATGAGTCAGCAGTGTACCCTCGAGGCCAAGAAGGCCAATGGGATCCTGGCGTGCATCAGGAGGAGTGTTGCCAGCAGGTCAAGGGAGGGGATCCTGCCCTTCTGCTCAGCTCTGGTGAGGCCTCACCTGGAGTACTGTGTGCAGTTCTGGGCTCCCCAGTATAAGAGGGATGTGGAGCTTCTCGAGAGGGTCCAGTGTAGAATGACAAAGATGATTAAGGGGGTGGAGAACCTATTTTATGAGGAAAGACCAAGTGAGCTGGGCCATTCTAGCGTGAAGAAGACTGAAAGGAGATCTGATCGATATGTATAAGTACCTGAAGGTAGAATGTAAGGAGGAAGAGGCCAAACTCTTCTCAGCGGTGGCCAGTGATAGGATGGGGGTAATGGGTACAAATTGTAAAATAGGAAGTTCCATCTTCAGGAAGAACTTCTTTCCTGTTTGGGTTACAGAGCACTGGAATAGGTTGTGGAGGCTCCTTCTTTGGAGATCTTCAAAACCTGCTTGGATGCCACCCTGTGCCGCATGCTCTAGGTGTCCCTGCTAGAGCAGTATTGGACTAGCTGATCTCTAGAAGTCCCTTCCAATCTCAAACTTTCTGTGGTTCTGTGAAAAAAATATACAGGCCAATACACAGGAAGACACAATACGAGAACAACAGTCTGTTAATATCAAATAAAAATGATTGGAAAGAATGAATATAAAATTTTGTGTTTTTTTTTTAAATTTTTGGTAATTTCATACATATGTAAAATCATACCAAAATAATTCAGAGAAAAACAGTATGATATCAGAAAATATGAAGGACATGAAGCAGAAAACAAGTAAATAACATTAGAATCATGAAGATTTTTTTTTCATGGCAGTTTGGGTAATCATTAAATATGTATGTTTCAGCTTCACTGGTCCACTAGATTTTGTGTGCCATGACAGATTCTGTCTGATGAAGCTTGAGATGGGATTTCCATTATATTTGGACAAGGCATGAACTCTATTGCAATCAGAATGTAGATGTAAGAACAGCAAGCAGGATTTATACACACATGATCAGCTATGTCAACAATACATAAACATATTACAGAGGTGATGATATTAGTAGTTGGAATTTATGCAGATGATATAATCTAATTTCTTCACAATACAAGAAATTTCATAAATTAATGAAATAGATTGTGCATGAACTTTCAAACAAATTCTCAAAGACAAACATTTGTTATGTCAAAATTCCTGAGCACTGTGATGGCAAAGTCTGAACAGATTCAAATGTTTTGATCTATTCTGAGATTTTTGACTGTACTTCATGTACAGTAAAGGCTTGAAATAATTTAGACATGACAAGAATAGTCATGGTATGTACCATGGCTCGAGAGTACCATGCACCAAGAAGCTCGAGAGTCTTCTCAAAAACAACAATAAGGCGATTAAAAGTGGTTGATTGGGTAATAACTTAACAAGCTTGTTCGACTTCTTTGAAAAGAGGACCAACAAAATGTGGTTATTATAGGAAGAATAAAATGCTTATTGGCACATTGATTTGAAGAAAGTAAAATATAAAATTGACTGTAAGAGGTACAGAATGAATTAAAATGTTCCAGTATCCTACAGTTCTAGTTTTTACCAGATATTACAGGCTTTAATAGCTTTGTTGGCTACCATTTCCTTTGTAGTATCATTTATAAAAAAAATGAATTACATGATGAAAAAGAAAAATAATGTCTCTGACAAGAGATAGCTTTTATGCACATCCACTCAGCAAACCAAAATAATTCTTTCTTTATGTTCTTGATTTTGCCTTAGTGAACATTTCAAAGGGTCTATCTGCACAATCTTTTGCAGATAGTTACAAGCGAAATGAGTGCAGCTTTCAGTCAGAAGCTATGGATACTGCCAAAGTCCCCTATGCCATTTAGAGCTGTCAATTTTCAGATTTAATAAGAAATAAGAATTTTATTTTAATTATTATCATCATTTTACTTCGATCCTAATAGCAACATAACAAGACGTTGTTAAAGATCTAGAAGAAAATAACATTGGACATCCTTGAGAGTAGTGATTCTAAGTTAGGAAACAGTAAAATAATGGTTTAGTGTCCATATTATAAACAACACAATGAAAATTGGTATTTAGCATGGAAAAAGTATTAAGACATAATTATGGGCTTAAAGAAAGTCTTTACGGTAAGAACTATAAAAATCTTGATATGCTTAAGTTATCTAAAGAGAAATTTATAAGATGAATCTATTGATTTTAATGAATACCTTCACCAACAATCATTATTTCAAGGAATTTAAGTGATGATACATTTAGTGGGTAGAAATGAAATCCAGAACTGATAATTGAGTTATTGAATGTTGACCACTGCAAAGGTATTTTTTGTTAAAAGCCATGAAAGAAAAGAAAAAAAAAAAAAAAAGGACTTATCCAGAATTCATAGTTGTCACAGAATTTCGCTGCTGCCCAGCAAAGCACAGCAAGACACTGGCAGAGAAAATGAGGGGGCAACAGGAGTAATGCAAGATCATGTTGGAACTACAGGGGAAGTTTGTAATTCTTTTACTTGCTAAGGTATCTAAATATTTTCTTAATTAAGGGAAAGGAATGTAAGACTGGAAGAGTTAGCCTAGCAATTTCTGGAAAGAACTAGTGTTACTATACAAAGTTAGATGTAAATATTTTTTTGAATTAGGCTGATAAGCGTGAAATGGTCAAGCTTTCAATTTCTGTCTCAGTTTTCAGATAGTGCTTATTTCCAGATACCACAGCTAACAATTGACTTAGTTTCAGTAATCAGGCACAGAAACAGTGATGTTGACATATTTCTAGCCTCTATCCTCCTAAAAAGCTGCAGTTCTTTTTTTCTTGTCTGCTAAAACATCTAAAGATGATTTGATTTTGCTAAACACATAATGAGTTCATATAATTACCTCATTTTCTAACTATCCTGTAGCAACTTTATCCAATTGGCACAAGCTCTAGGTAGTTAGTATTTAAAAGAAAATAAAACTTAATTCCTGCAACAACAGAAAGCAAGGAAGGGTCGTGACTTATCCAGGGACAACTAGCTTAAACATAATAAAGATGTTGAAGAGTTTCTTCAGTAGAGTGTAGGGCTGCCTAGTTCTGTAATGACTAGTCTGATAGAATTTAGGGCATATTAACAAAGATTGTTAATCAAATTTGATTCCTTCTTTCTAAAAGAAAAAAAAAAATTAATACAACCTTATTATATTAATGTATAGAAATTAAGCATTTAGTCATGAAGTAAGTTAAATTGCTAGTTTAGAGCTTCTGGATTATCTAACTGAAACTAGGCTTGTTATGTGCAGAATAGTCCTGATCAAACATGCATAAATGACTTGGTATATTTCTTACACAGGAGAAATATAAAATGCATGCTTTTATCTATAAACTATTTGAAACCTAACTGCAATCTTACACCAGGAAAAAACAGCCTTTCTCATTTGCAACTACTAAGCATGAAATGTAGAACCAAGTGACTAGCAAATTACTTCCTTTAGTTGACCCCGAATTGTCAAATTTATAAGCAAAATTGAAATAGAAAAATCTGCTGCACAATCTAGGCATAGATCCTAAAAAGAAGAGCAGAAGCACCTGGCAGGGGAGCTGCTAAGGATCTGTCTGCTTTTAGAATAAATGAAAGCAATCTATAGGCTTACTCATTCTTTTGCCAACTGGCAATAGCTCCTAAAGAGATGCTCTGTCAATCTGGAATTACAGCAGCAGAGCAGCTCTACAGCTCACAATATATCTCCTTCAGGAAGTTCACACCATGACTATTCTTTGGGATAAGAGAAGTAGCCAGGCATGTACAGCTAGACTTGAATGGATTCTTTGTATATTGGAAGCATTTAGTTGTATGCTGAGGGAAAGAAATGCAACAGAGTAAGTCCATATAATAAGAGTCAAGATATTACTTCTATCTACTCTTCACACTATAAACATTCAAGATATCAACATACCTTAAAAATAAACTTATATTTTTCTTTCTTTTAAGTATATTTTCTTTCTTTTAGAATTACAGTAAACTTATATCTAGCCTTTTTCACATTCTAGTCATTGTCAAAACAAAACCACTATTCTAAAGCCTATATTCAGTAGATCTGTTTCTGAGATACTTTAAAGCATGAGCTTTTCAGAGACAATGAGTTTGACTTATACTTGCCTAAACGAAATGTGAGCAACTAGCAGTAGAAGCTGGATACCAATTAGTAGAGTCTGACAGATGGCAACTGAACACAGACTATCAGTGGAAAACAGCAGAGAAGACAGCAGTGCTCACCGTGATGACAGATTGACTGACTGGAAAAATCTTGAATGTTTTTATGTCATTTTCTGCAGTGTTTTCATGATGGCCGTAGAAGACCATGTGTAGCTTTGCATCCATCAGATGTTTTGGAGAGCTAATCTAAGCTGAACACAAAGTTTATGTTATTCTACTATACGCTTTTCTGTCATCTTAATGTCTTCCTCCTAATTTTTCTAATAATTCACAACACCTGAATGACACATGGAACACAAACCCTGTGCAGATAGTCATAAATGTAGGAAGTCAAATACAACACCTAAAATGTATAATATATAAGCTGAGCATGTTCTAATAAATTTTCCCTTGCCCTAGAAGTAGATTTCAAAAATCAGTAAGAATTCTATTTTGTTCATCAGGAAGCTTCATTCAGCTGTCTGCTTACTCCATATATACATCAGTCAGGTCTGGAATCCATCCAAGTGTTTCTAATTCTTTGAGATAGACATGCATCTGTAGTGTTTATATACTGATTGAAGGAAAAGACTCCAAGACTCCTCTGATTTAGATCACGCAGTTGACTTCTTTAGTGTTACTTTTCAATATTGCTCATTTGAATATGAAAAAGTTACTTATACTCTTAATAATTCTTCTATTTCTTTTTAACTATTTCACTTCTCATTTTCTATAATTGTATATCATTTTCTGTAACAAAAGTTTAAAATTATCTTTACTGCTTCTAAACCAAGTAAAAAGTAGTAATAGTTCACATTATTCATTCAGTATTTGGCTAAGAAATCTATTAGTCCATAAAATCTCTTTTTATTTATCTCTATGTAATTAAGAAACATTCAGGGTTTCTTTTTAGCATTGGCCTTAAAAATTGCTTTTGCATTACACATATAGTTCTAATTTAACCCTCTAAAACTGCAATTAAGCCTTGGCATTTTTTTACATTTCTCATTTCTTAATCTATTGAATAGCTGATTTACGAGGATATTTTAGAAATTTTCTATAGTAAACAGCAGATACTTTTATTTCAGTCATGATTGCTACTTCAGCATGTTTCACTCTCCTTATGATATCTGATTTTACTAGCATCATTGGTTTTAGTCTATTTTGTTGCTGAGACAAAAGGATACAAATATCTCAGTTGTTTTCTAATTTTACTAACTATCTGGCTGGACAGATACAGACTTCCATTCCACCTTTGCAAATACTGTCATCATCATTATTAGCATTTTTTTGTTCTCTTTGGTCTCCATTCTTCTTGCTTATGCCACTTTAGCCCAGGTTGCTAAGTGGACATACCTGCTATTAGAAAAAGCTGTGGATGCAAGAAAAAAGAAAGCATTGATGGATATCAGTTATAATTTGTATTTATAAATAAATATGTTCATTAAATACATTTCTTAAATGTTCATTAAATACATTTCTTCCTTCAAGACTTTTTTAGTGCATACTTTATGTGTTAAGTTTTTCTTTCTGGATTACGATAATTTACTTCAGAGAGTAACAGTTCTGCTGTAAAGCTGAGAAATTTTAAATCTGATTTCTGTGAATAGTATATAATATTTCTTCTTGGTTCACAATTTCTTGGTTTGCAGTCAATTATGCTAAAATATTGTAGAAAAAATAAAAAAGGAGGGAAGATGTTTAAAAATATCAGCAAGAACAAATTGTTATTCCTTTTTTTTTTTTTTTTTCCAGTATTCCCCAGGAACTGGCACAAAATTTTATTTTGCTAAGCAAAAGACCCCAATTCATGTAATTACTCTTTTAGGAGTCTAACTGAACGCTCATGAACAGTGCCACATACTGGAGAAAATATCTGTGGATGCAGAAGAACTGGAGAAATATGGCCAGTCATTTAGTTAATTTTAAATTCTCAACCACGTATTAATATCTAAAAAGGGAGTTACATAAGCAAGAGGCATTCCTGGCTTGCTTTTATGTTTACATGCATTTAAGTGAATATTAATGCTGCATTTAAGGCAAATAAATTTCCTTTCTACAGCTATGTATTCCATAGACTTTTAGTATTTCATGTAGGCATGGCTTATCAGAGTGATTTCATCTTCATTTACTGCCTACTAACAAATCAAAACTTTCTAAATAGAAGGGGTTTTTTAAAATTTGCAAAAAAATTAGCAGTTGAAAAAAAATATATAAACCAATTCTGACTCTAGACCCATCATTTGTTTGACAGATATCATCATGACATGATATCATCATGAAAAATAAATGTTTCTGTTGCCAAATAATTTCTGTTTAATGTAACAATTCTTCTGGATTGGTTCCAGAAGAAAGTACATCTATATTTTTCTTATGACAGTGTGCTTAAAAAAATTGAATGTTTCACCTGAAATAGAAACAAAAAAAGAGCAGGATGATGAAACTCAGTCCATATAAGGTACATTTTTCTATATGAATTTTACCAAAATGGTGATGATGCTTTTAAGAACAATCAACATACGGATACATTTGAAAGAGATGTGGAGATAACTAGATAAGCTTAAGGCTAGAAATTGTAATTGCAAATAGGTACTGTACAGACCATGCTGAGGAAGGAAGGGACAGAGTTTATCTTCAGGATGATAAGTAATGAAGTAGAAAACCATCAAACATAGAAAGATCTGTTCAGTGATTATTTGGCAAGACAGACAGTCCTTTCCTTAGCCTCTGTTCAGACTATTTAAAGTCTTTATTCACTGTACCACTCTCTCTGTAGTTTCCAGATAATTCAAGGTAACTAATAAATTATTTGAAGTGACCTGTGGTGAAATTTCATATAAGAAATGTACTGAAGAGATTCCTCATCTCTGTGAAGAGGATTAAAAGTGGTGCATTTTGATTTTATTAGATGCCTCATTGCACTTTGGGGGTTTAGGGTCTTCCCTATCCTTTATCTTTGTACTTTAATATTAGTTTTGCCTGCACATTACTTCAAATTTTCTTTTTGGCAGACAAACTATCAAAGTTATTTCTTAATATTTTCTTTTTGCTGCTTAATCCCTTGCTGCACAAGCACTTGGGAAATACAGAGACGGAGGAAACTTCAAATCTCAGTAAAGATTTCAAGTAAACAAAAGCATACTAGCAGGAGATTATTAATAAGCAAATTACTAAAGTGCACGAAACTTGATCTCATACTGTACAATTCTCCTCATTCTCCGTTTTGTTTTGTTTTGTTTTTTGTTTTGTTTTGTTTTGTTTTCTTCCCAGTATGGGAACACAGTGTTTCCCTACCTTCCCTACTCTTCTATGGACTAGTGATGTGGCAGTCAAAGTGGCAGTCAAAGTAAAAAAAATCTGCTAGAAGATCACTGGATTTTATAGGTATTTATGGAGAATTACTGATGAGAGAAAGAGGAGGTGATGAGAGAAGTCACTTTAAGTCATGATTAAAATTCATAAAAATAAACAGAATGTTACTGCAATCATCATGAAGTATAGTAAAGGATCAGCTATTTTACCAAAGGGAGAATTCCTTTTGAAATTTCTCATATTATTTGTTAAAGTATATTTGAATTCATTTAAAAATAAACATCTGACCTTTTGCAGCTATTTACCTTTTCTAGTCATTGTGGGATCATTATATCATTCACCTTCATCCCTTCACACTTACTGAGAAGTAATGATCTTGCAATATATGTCCTCAGTGTAATATGGTTTATTGCACAGTGGAGAGTAGCAAGTTTTTATAATCAGAAAAATATTTCTTTTGGAATAGCTAATGCTATTTCCATCATTCTGTACTGAACATGATCCCCGTAGTTAATTATTATTCCTTTTTCACATTGGCCACCTTCATGAAAGACTAGCAAAGCTTTCAGTGGTGGAAAATCACTGAGTTTCCAGAGGAAATGTTTTGGTTTCATAGCTCTAGAAATATATATAAATTTTCATACAAGGTTTTATCAGGTCATAAAAGAAAACAAGGTGTTATGGCTTCCAGAGTCAATATATTGTTCTACACAAAGGAGAAATCTTAGGAGTCTTTTAATATCTTATATGTTAATTACAGTTCAGGACTTAAAAGATTTATCTGACAAATTGATATTTTTCTAGTGTTTAAGTATTTGTTGAAGCATTAAAGTTCACTGTGAATCTAAAATCTTTGTAATTAAGTAAAAGGTAAAATTATAACTATACCTATAATCATTTTCAAGATGCCATTATTTATAAAATATTCTAAATCACTATTATGCTTTTCTTTCCAGCTAGGCAATATAACTAGGAAATAAATAGAAGCAAAGAAAACTCATACATATTTTTCATGCATATTTCCAGAAAGAAATCAAGCAACGTAATGTTATATTCTTTTCAACAATGGTTAGGTCTTCTCATCATTGAGCCTTCTTTACAAAAGTGGAGTGCAGAAACAAACAAAAGCATTTCTTTCATTATCAAGACAACCTCCACTATCTGATGTATGGAGCTGGCCACATGTTTCTTCTCAGTTTATGATGATTACAAAGTAGAATGCATTAAGCTTAAGTTTCAAATATGATTCATTCGTCAGTGCAGCAGAATAAGCCCAGAAACTGCAACGTCTGATTTATGGAGAGAAAATTAAATAATGAAATTGTAGATTACCTGAGCAACAACTAAAGTCTATAACTATTTGGAAAGTATAAAGGAAAATAATTACACAAGTGATTTAGGGAGAAACAACAACAGAATGGAGGGAACTCAGAAAAGAGGTTGTTAGAAAATAGACTTGCTTGCCTGAAGACCTATTTGTTTCCACAGTGGTGATAAAAATCCTACTGTTTGAATCATTTTTAATCAGCTTCCAAAAAAAAAATAAAAAATAAAAAAATAAAATAAAATGAAAAAATGCTCCAGAAACATAATAGCATGAAGATGGACTGATCTTTTCAGAAAAGTAAGTCTTTTCTGTCTCTTCATTTCTATGAATATCACAGTCAACTGGAATTGAATTGAGAAATCTAAGAAGCACTGCCAATAAGAAAAAATATCAAAGTAATGTCCTACTCATATTCTAAGACACCAATATGTAATATTTAGAATACAAGCAAAACTTTATCATCTATTATTTAGATATTTATTATTTAGATATTATTTAGATATTATGAAAAAAAGTGTAGGCAGTGTATCATAAAGTATACAGGGGAAAAAATGTGGATAATTTATTGTAAATGTTCAACTGGAATTGAAAACCAAAAAACTCATATCAGTCTCTGAAGAATTTTATTTTGAGTTTCCTTCAACTCTCAAGTCATAAATATCTGTAAATACTGAAATAATATTAGAATCATAGAATCATAGAATGCCTGAGGTTGGAAGGGACCTCAGAGGTCATCGAGTCCAACCCCCCTGCACACGCAGGGTCACCTAGAGCATGTGGCACAGGGCTGCATCCAAGCGGGTTTTAAAGATCTCCAAAGAAGGAGACTCCACAACCTCCCTGGGCAGCCTGTTCCAGTGCTTTGTCACCCTCACAGTGAAGAAATGCTTCCTTAAGTTCCT
>VZSG01001528.1:12474-31942 GCA_013398315.1 Nothoprocta pentlandii | reverse complement strand
AGTCCCCCCCACAAAAAAATTCACACAAAATTAAGAGAACAAGCTATTTGTCTTCGTAATGCAAAATTTGTCCAGTTCAAGTCAAAGATATCACAGATGGCCTTTTAAAGGAGGATAGATGGTGACAACATACAAGCTCGATTGGATTTGCAGCTGTGTATCTTGGAACTATATATACCAGAACTCAGTTTTTTATTCTTTCTGTGAGCAATTTTCAGAGAGCATAATATTCATGTACTCTGAAGACCAGAGTGCAGCTTCAAAAGAACTTGTTACCCATTTAATATAATGTTACAAGAACATTGTGAAAACCTGTCAGAACCTTCATAATATGAGTGATGATTTGTTAGAGGAACTGAATAGGAATGTAGGAATATAGGAACTGTATGAAGTACAAAAAAAAAAAAAACTTGAATAGCCACTATTATTTTGTTCCAAAATATACCTATAACTTAATCTTCATAATATGGTTAGCCTTTATTTTTCATTAGGATATTTATTGCTCAATGCATATTTTATTTTATTAAACAGCCTTTTAGATATTTCAAAACTTTACATGATCTTGTTTTTCTTACAAAATAATGGCAATTTAATAAAAACAAATAAAGCAAGAAGTCTTGAAAATTATATACCAAATTATAAAGGAAAATAGTATATTTTTCTACTCATTAATGCTGTCATCTCAGCAATTTTATTTCAAGTAACAGAATCAAAGCTACAGCTGACTACTAGGTGTAGAGGCAGAGGATTTTCTTCTTACTACTGGATAAATGTTTTAGAATTCCAGCTGGACAGGAAGCTGTTTCATTTTCAAGAAAATTTTAGGATAGCCACTGATTTCCTTTTTTTGTCAAGATAAAGGATTCAGGCTGAAAAGAAAAACACAACCAAAATCAATTATATTTGTATTCAATTTGGAGTTTAAACACGTAAATTATCAAAATGATATTTAAATACTATTTAAATATATACCAATGTATAGAGAGCTTTTCATATCCTTCCTTACCTGGAGACGAGTAATACAGTCTTCAGTTACAGATGATGAGGAAACTTTCATAAAATCAAAATAGGTCGACCACAAAAGAAAAACTCCAGAGCAAAAAAAATACAAAGCTGATTTTAAATTACTGATAACATTTTATTTATTTATAGATTAAAAAAACAAAATCTCCAACTTTTCTGTTTTGAGACCCTTTTTAAGAGTACTTTATACATAATGAAAGTGTTTATTTCTTTCTATCAAGAAAGCTGATCATATTATTAAATAGATTAAGATAACTAATATGGTAGCTGTTTATAGAAATATACATTTTAATGCATATATTTTCACTAAAAAAAAGGATGAAATATCAATTATATTTAACACATGAATAAATATGGTGGCTATGAAAATGTTCATTCCTTGACAGCCACATCTAGGCAAAACTAAGTTTGTGCCATATGTGTCAAACTAGAAGTGCAAAGAATTTTAAATATAGCTTAACAAATACCAGAGATCTGCAGAAAGGCCTTGCTCCCTCTTCAATTTTCCTAATCCACAAAACAGAAGAAAAATAAAAGGTACTGAATGAAACTCTTTTCCAGAGAATCAATTCTGTAAGTGTCAAAGAGAGCAGATATGTTGGAAGCAAGGAAGAATGGTCGGAAACATTGATCGAGATGGACCATCAGGGTGATTTGACAAGTGATATAAAAAAGTCCAAGTGAAAGTTCAGAAATAAGACATAGTCACACTAGATCAGTGGTCTCTAGGGTGCTACACTGACCCAAACTGTACTGTTTCAAAACTACTTCCGGCACCTTTTATTTGGCAGTGATTTCCCTTAGTGCCAGGACAGCACTGTGGTGATGAGCCTGTAGGTTTCCCAAGACTACTGTCATCTTGAGACATTTAGAGCAACTCCAAGACTTATGATTCATTTTAGAATCAGAAAATTACACATGTAATTTATGTTTTTCTGTTCATTTAATAGTGAGAAGAATCCTACTAGAGTAAATACATTCACTGTAAAATGTGTGTTGTGTTGGGCTTTTTTAGTTTATGTTCTTCCTGATTTGTGTTACTTTTCTTTGAATATTGTGGAAATGTGCATAATGATTTACTTTTTATAAACAACCATATTGCCACCAAAAATAAATATTTTGTTATAAAACTACATGTAAAATTTTCAGATACATTTTTTTTTGTTATTTTAAACAAGGTTTTGTTTGCTATTGTATAATTCACTTATTAGTTGTATTAAATACAAAAATCTTTTCCCTTTTGCAATAAATGCTTAGCAGTGCAATAATAGAGAACCAAAATCAGATTAAAGTAATGCACAAAATTTCTCATTTGTTGATTTAATTCCCTCCAGCTTAATGAAGAAGAAAGTATTTCCTGATTTCAAATATAAGACTTAATTTCAATTTGTATGATCTTATCAGCTGTCAATAATAAGTTGATATCCTACATAGTATTATTAGGTCAAGATGTTTCCCAGTGCACTATTTATTTATCATTGAATATAATTGTTTCTGTGAGAAGTGGGAAAGAAAATTGAAGTCCAATTCTTTATGCCCTATATTTATATGCCCTATTCAACTAAAGAGACATAAAAGAAATTAATATATTTGGAAAACATGAAGTAAAATAAAATCACATTCATATCAATGATGGCTAGGAAAACAAAAAAGAATTCCAAGTCTTTGCATTCAAATCCAGTGCTAGTCTAGAGGATAAATAACAGCAAATAATACTGTTGAAATAATAGCAACAACATCTCAAATGAAAAGTCAGACATTCTAGGCATCAATGTAGTTAATTATTCTTTTGTTCTTTGGGAACAAACAACTACTGTGCTGCCATATCATGCAGTGTTTGTTTGATGCATCTTTCTTATAGAAGCTGGAAATATAGGTTCAAGTCTGACATTCATAACCATGATCAATGTGACAAAATGCAAAAAAGAAGTTAAGCAAATATTGATTCGTTATGAATGGTGCAGCCATTTTTGTTTCATTTTGACTACAATCTTTAAGATTGTATTCATATTTTTTAATATTTTATGACAAATCTTTTTCTTTCTTCTCATCATTATTTCAAAGCTTTCCTAAAACCAAGTTGTGCTTATCTAGACTATTCAGGTCTTCAGTTTTCACTGAAGTCTGAAGTTAATCAAATTTTTTTATTTATTTATTTGGTTGCATATACCACAGAAATCATAGAGATTTATTAATTCATTCATTTATTTGAAGTAAAATTCTGCTTTCTTCCACACCTTGACTTGTTCCCCAAGCTTTCTGATAAAAGTTTCTTGTAGTATGAATTAAAAAAGAGTTGTCCCAAATGTTTTCTGTTAGAGAATGGCAGATTTTTTATATCATATTAACAGTGTCATTAAGTTGTAAAAAAAGATTCATGTTCTCATACTACCTAGGAAGAGATTACTACTATTGACATATATCATGTGTATAGTGTATACCCCTAATCACTTTTGAAAATCTAAATCCAGAAATTCTGTCAAAATAAATAAAAGACCCACTCATCCTTTTCCTTTCCTAAAAACATGGGGAAAAAAAGGAAAAAAAAATAGTGAACTTACACCTTAAACTCACCAGAAAAAAAGCCAGATTGAGCAACATACTGTGCATGCTGCCTGTCACTGGTCCAGTGTAGAGTGACAAAGATGATTAAGGGACTGGAGCATCTGTCTTATGACGAAGGACTAAGCGATCTAGGCCTGGTTTCCCGGAAGAAGAGAAGCCTGAGAGAATATTTGTATCAATATGTATAAGTACCTAAGGGGAGAATGTAGGGAGGAAGGGGCTAAACTCTTCTCAGTGGTGGCCAGTGATAGGACAAGGGGTAATGGGCATAAGTTGAAACACAGGAAGTTGCATCTGCATGTGATGGAGGAAGAACTTCTTTCCTGTGAGGGTGACAGAGCCCTGGAATAGGCTGCCCAGGGAGGTTGTGGAACCTTTCCTGGAGATCTTCAAAGTCCACCTAGATGCCACCCTGTGCAACATGCCCTAGGTGTCCCTGCTGGACCAGGGGTGTTGGACTAGATGATATCTAGAAGTCCCTTCCAACCTCAACCATTCTGTGAATCTGTATCTTACCAGCTGACCTGCAGTATATCACAAAAAAATACATACCAAGCAGCTCCCTCTTTTTTATGCTCCATCAAAAGCCCCTGAGACATGACTATTCCCATGATTTTCACTCAAAATATCTCATTGCACTGTATTAATCTCACTACTAATCTGACTCGAAAACTATATATGCTTGTGGCAGGAAGGGGTGTGAAGTTTATAAAAACAGATCTCGTTTTCAGACAGAGACAAGTCTTGAGAGGTCAAATCAATGATCACCTTCCCATTACCCTTTATCAAATGTTCTGCAGTGTAAACAAACATATCAAGTAAGGCTCCTGATTTATGATATCACAATCTCAAAGCATAGAAAGGGACAGCCAGATGTTCAAATATTTTTGGTATCTCTCTGTTGTCTGGGTTCTGAATGGAAGATATCTGTCATGAGATTTAACAGTCTGATAACTTCATTTATTCCTAAACAGCAATATTTAAAAAAAAAAACATGATGCTGAGCTGAACCAAAAGTAGTTGAAATTGTTGAAAAACTGGCTAAATTATGTCTCGAACATTTTTGGAAATCTGTTTTTGGAGTGAACTAATATTTCCAATGAAGAGGGGCTTATCTGTTTTGTTTTATGTATCAATACAAAAACAAACACACTTAAAGCTCTGCAACTTCACAGGTTCACAGGTCTGTATACATCTAAAATATATAAAGACAAAGTTTGATAAAGATATATTACTACTCTTTTTTTTCCTCAGATTTCAGATTTGTGCTCATTAGGTAACACATGGGAATATCTGGTAGCTCCATGTAACCAGAGCATTTAGTACAGTTTCAACTGAGTTACAAAGAAAAAAAAAAATAATTGAACATATTTCCTAACTGGAATCTCATTTCTTGTGGATGATAGTTGACTTTCTGTTACCCTAGACACAGAAAACTGAAGTGCACAAAGGAAAAAAAAGATCCTGATTGAATAATGTCATTTTGTCAGACATATCTGCTTCAAAAACTTACAATCTATATGTAGAATTAGAAAGTGTTTATAGAGAAAAACAACATGCATTTGAAAAGAAGTAGGTCAGCAGTTACTGTCAATCAAAATCATTAGCTTTCTTACTACTAGAGGAACAAGGTCATCTTCTTATGTAAGACATATGAGGTTTGGAAAACAGATTTTTTTTTTTTTCTGGTGTCTTCCTTTGCACAGATCAAAAGAAATCCTACTGAAACCTGAAAATTTTAGCAGTGGAATATTAATCTGAGTCAGCTGTCAGAGAAAAATCAGTTATCAGAGGTGTATACAGATAGGACTTCCTAATGTCGATTATCTTATGTACATATGATGTGCAATTTGAGTATGTGACTTGAAAATAACTATATATATTTATGTAATTAAAAGTAAGCAACTACCTAAAAATTAATTGATATCCTAAATATGATAAAGCTTATGGGAACTTTCTGCAAAATTCCTACAAATAAGGATTTTTATTAGAGAAAAACACATACTCTATAGCTTTCACCTCCAGATTACATGAAATCTATGTTCACCAACAAAATATTCAAGGTGTCATAGAAAAAAAAGACTAAAATTATTCTCATCTGGAGGAAGAAAAAATCTGACTTGAAAGCAAAAAATAAAAAAGTACCATGACTCAAGGACTGTGAAATAATATTTTACAAAGTTCACAGCCCACTAGTATGTTCAATCTACATGCATGAATCATGCATAACGTGCATGATTCATTCCGGTTACCTTGGATGAAACAATCTTCCTTTTTGCCAGGAATAACCAGAAGTGTGGTGAAAACATTCAACTGTGACAGATTCCTAAGAGAATATCTACCCTTTTGGTCACCTACTTATCTATCCTACCTGCCCATGTTTGGGCATGATAACTTTTGTACTGCCAACTCACCATGGAAAAGACTGCTCTTCAGAGAGTCTGGTTATGTTGTCTTGACATACTAAGAGTGAAAGCCTTGCTAGGATCAAGGGTTTAATTTATAATAAACAACGGAATCTTATGTGGCATACATTAGTGACTTGTGAATAGAACTTGATTTTAAAATGATTTTCATATCCCACATATCAAAAACTCTGAAGGATAATGAATTATTTCTTACAGAATGACAGTGCAGAAAATGAAGCAGATATTATATACGTGTTCAGCAATAGCTCACAGACAATATTGAATATTAGAGTGAGTTTTACAGAGAGAAGAAATGCTACCCATGAGACTGCTATTATCTCCATCTCTTATCCACAAATGCCTCTTATGATTTTTAGCATACATTTGGATAACTGCCAGAGAGCTTATTTTAAAATGTCACCTAAAGTGCAGATAGCTCTTCTATCAGAGGTGCACTGCGGAATGACACTTCAAGACTTGAACCTGTGACATTGTGTCAGAAGCAAAAATCATAGCAAATGAACCATAGAAGACCTGGCAGCCTACTTCATGACTTCTTGTCTTTACACTAATTGCTACCACAAAATACATTTCTTCATAAAGAGAAACATCCATTGCATCCAAATATGTAATTAAAACATCTGATATTTGTTCTGCTTAAATGGCCAGAGGTTAATGTCATGTCTTGTTTGATAAACACTTTGGTAAATATTTCAAAATGCTAAAGTGATCTGTGAATGTTAAATACAATTCTTGAAAGTGACCTTAGCTTTTTACCTTCCTATCTAATTGTGGTTGCTGTTACATATAGTTTCACACTATCAGTAGTTTCCTCTTAAAGGACAAATTACAAATGCAACTTCTATCATGCTATGTGACAAAAAATTAAAAGTTGTAGATATTATCTAATTATATGTGAAATAATGGCAAAACACAAAAATTAGTAACAGAACAAGGAATTCCTGATGTTTTTCTGTGTGATATTGATAACATATCTTTCACTTTTTTCTAATTAGTTCTAAAGCTAATTTACTTTTACTTTTTTTTTTTTTTTTTTTTTTTTTTTTTTTTTTTTTTTTTTTTNTTTTTTTTTTTTTTTTTTTTTTTTTTTTTTTTTTTTTTTTTTTTTTTTTTTTTTGTTTTTTTTTTTTTTTTATCAGTTATACTGACATCCCAGTAAGCTAGAGCCTTCCGTTAGGGAAAGCAAACTCTCAGATTCAAGTCTGAAGTCATTACAATTTTTTTTTTTTTTTTTTTTTCCCTCAACATGGGCTAGAAAACATTTTCCAGAATAGCCATGTCAACTCTGGGTTGGAAAAATATGCCTTCTGCTTGTGAAAGTGGCTGTGTTGCCAGTCCCTAATAGGTATGACAGTAGCACCACACAGTTTGAAGCTGATAGTTTTCTTGAGGTCTTATGTGAGAGTATAATTCTGATGAATTCGGAAATGTCTAGCTTCTGAGTATCATTCAAACTAATGTTGGAAACTACTAGAAAAGCCATTGCTCTATCACAGAATTTGTACTTTATTTATTATTCATTTTCTAAAATATGTACCTACTTTACTCATTTAATACTTTTGATAAAAAGACATATTTAAGAATATATAGAAACTTCAGTTACAGAAACAGTGATACTGTATTACTGTGTAGAAATAGACCTTTCTCTTCTGCCACTCACTCCCCGAAGGATGGATAACAACCAAGGATTAAAGTTATTTCATGTAAAGTTTGCTACTTTTGGTAGCAAGGGTTCAGTGACTGACCAATAAACCCCTACTATGGAAGATGAGTCAGAGGAGATGAGATCTTCAATGTGCTTGTGCTCATGTAGCTAAGGGAAGGGCATAGGGTATCACTGAGTACATATGTTGCACACAGAAAGCAGAATTTATCACACAAAGGATGATATCTGTTTAAGATAGAAGTCTGTGTCAGTTAAGTGAATCAACTGACTACATCACAGTTGAGTGGATCACGTTATTGTATAAATATTCTTTCCCTAAAATAATCTTCTAAATCAGAATCATATATAATGTCAAAAATCTTCAAGTAAGTAAATTTGATACTAAATATTACATCCCCTATGTGTGAACTATCTAAGAGAAACCAGCCAACTCTAACTCTTTTAAAAGAAATAAAAGTAAAAACAAATATCCTGGTATCCCATCAAGCTTATCAAAAGATTGAAATTTATGGTAATCTGGCACCCTAAAGTGCAAAGATTTTGGGTTTTTGCAACTAGCTATCCAACTTGGCAATTTATTGCATACCTATTGCAATGTGTACTTGCTGCAACAATTTCTTTATTCAATAATATATTCTGAGTATCTTTTTTTTCCAATACTAAAAGGAACAATGACATTTGTAAATATGTTTGACAGTGGCACCTACATCCTGACATATAAACAATAATTTACAATGCTTGTGATGTTCTCAGCAGCACCTCCCTTTTAAATAATAAAAAGAACATCATTTTTTTCTGCATTAAAATTCTGAAATCCCTCAAGATAAGAAATAGCTTTGGTAAACAAAGTACTTAATCAGAGTATGTACACTACCACACCCCTTCTGAGGCAGGGATTGTAGTCAGTGTTCCCATGTCCTGCAAAAATCATATAAATATTTCTTTCTGATATGCATTTTTTGAGACATGCAAGATCCTATTTTTTACTTACTACTCAATTTTTGCATGAATTTGTTTATCCTAAACGTTTCCAAATGGACCACTTTTGAACCCAAAGTCCTTTTTTTCTCTCTTCTTTTATTCTTTATTCTTTTTTTCCCCCTGGAACAGACCCAGATCCTTGCTCATCATTACTAATAAGCCTGTGATATGCCAGTAAAGGCAAATCCAGGATTCTTCTGGATTCTAGGATTACCTGTACTGAACTAGAGATAACATAATTTGTTAATTATGGGGATTTATTAGATATAATAGGTATAGTAAAGCAAAATGAGAAATATAACAGAATCAAAAATATATATGCATATCAGAGGTCTACAGTTAAATGACAGAATGCATGATATAACAACTGCTTTCCCTCTTTCCTTGAGGGCTATTCCTTCAGCACACATTTTAGTGGAATTTCAAGCAACAGATGTACATTGCAATGACCACTCTCGCCTCTTATGGGCCATTAAGACAAAGGTTCCCCCTATTTCTCCTCACCACGTCATTGACATCAGGGACATTTTTTGCTGTCAGGTGGGTCCTCGAGTCCACAAGCCAGCTGATAGTGGGGCCAAGTCCACACCAAACACATGTAGCTTACTCTTTTTTGTACCTCATCAGAACAATACCAATCCACAGCTATACAAAACCTGCATGACTGTGGTCCATACCAGCACTCACAACAGCAGGTGACCTCAGTGACCTCATGCTAAGCTGACAGAACTGCTCAGAGACGAGCAGTGCACACATTAACAAGTAATTACATGGGGAATTCCACAGAACAGTGATGTTCATGGTATGGGTCTGCAGTGCCATTTCACCTTTGCCTGGTCTTGTCACTCACAAGGTGGTTAGAAGGTGTGCCCCCAAGGTACAGCAACCCCACCGTATGATGTTGGTGCTGGTTGTGACACTCCTGGGGTTCATTAACTCTTGGGGAGCGTCCCAGAGCCAATTTCTTTTCTATGGGCTGCACCAAATTGTGTTCCACACTTGCCTGTGTGGTGCCTGTCAGAGCCTCTCCAATCATTGCACAAATTAGTGCAGAAGGATGGTTTTTAAATGTCTCCATTAGCTATTCTCTAGTTAGGATAAGCATTACTGTTCCACAAAGAAGCTAAACCTCCAAAAAGTCGTCTCAAATTTTCGCTTCAGAAAAGAGGATTTCATTATGATAAGAGTAACTGCAAACAGAAGGAAGATATATGTAGCAGCATAAAAATGTGCCTCAGTTGTCAGAAGGAAAGCTAGGACACAACATAATGATAGTGGCTGTACATTTTCTGAGATCTACCCCAGTATTTATGAACAATTCTACATAACCTACAGGTTAATTTGAACCTTATTGAGGCACTTTCCATTGTGCACTATTGCATATTATGGACATGCTGTTAGGAGTCAGCCAAGAAAAAAATGAATTAAGGCAAAATGCCATGTGAATTTTATGATGATCCTGTTTATATTATCAGATTAAAATAGCATGACTAATTTATACCACGTAAGCCACCAAACGGCTTTCAAGTAGCTTTGACTTTCTGACACCACTGATTTGAGGAACTTCTAAATTTAATTAGCCTATTATTAGACAAAAATGAATGGTCTAATAACTAAAGTTGGAAATGAGTAACTATTAATTCAAGCTTAATCTATGAGAACACATTCTGGACTACTATTCATCCTGTTTAGGATGAAATCAAAATGGACTATTATTATAACTAAAAAGTTATTTTAGAAATGAAAAGACTGTATCAGTGATTAATGCTCTGTACTTTTTGTATGACCTAATAATAGGCAAAGATATATTTCATGTATTTGATTCTTTTCTATAAAATTTCCTGTAATTCTAGGGCTTATCTTAATTACTTTATCTGAACATCTCCTTCCTTAAAAAAGGGCACTGCTCACACTCACAGATGTTCCTAACCTGTCTGTATTTTTTTCACAAATTAATTATTTTAGCATTTCAACTGCTTTTTTTAAAAAAATATATTTTTAACTAAGGTTAGTGAAAGGCTGCATACAAGTGAACTTTTACAAAATCAAAGCTCAATACTTTCGAACTTCTTAAATATTTCTGAAGAAAAGCAGGAGATGAATCAATTCAATAAGTGAATCTGTAGAAGGAATAAATATTTGACATAAATAACACCTGAGAAAAATACATTGATCTCGTGATTTTAATTCATCCTGTCCCTCTTACAATTAAAAACACAAAATAAAATGAATTATTATAATATAGTAATTGTTACAAATTATTATGGTTACAAGCTCAACACCGACACCAATCCAGCTGCTACATTTTGAATAAAATGAAGAATACCTACATTGGATAAGAAATGAGTATGGATTTAGATTAAAATAACTCTGTCTGATACAAAACTGGGAGAAAAAAAAAAAAAAAAAGAGTTAAAAGACCAAATGTGTTTATTTTTGCTTCCTTCCATTGAAAAGGTTTCTGTTGATCAATTGGGTTTCCTTATTTCTAGTAAAATACCTTTTAGGTTACAATGATTCAGATTTAAGATATACATTCTTTAATAGAAGAAGTGTTTCTGATTGTGAAATACTCACTATAATCACTGCTGTGATACTACTTAACAGAAACTTCTGTATATTTTATATCACTTCATATGTTCCAATTTAATATACAGATACACTATTAATACACTCATTTCAGAATTTTTTTAGACAAAGGTAAATTTAATGGGAAATCTTAATTTTCCTTTTTTTCATAGCTAAATGTTCAGCTATTAACAAAGTCTCAAACACTACAAACAAACAGGAGAATTCCCCATTAAACTTAAATATAAGATGCTGTCTTCAGAAATGAGAAAAAGTAATGAATCAACAACTAGTTGAGGTCTCTTGTTACATTTAAATGTAGTGCCTAAAACTATCAAGGAATTTGAAAGAGTAATTGTGCTGCCATGTTACAAATAAATATAGAAGATAACATTGTACCTAGATTCAAGTTCTGAAAACAAAAGAGAAGCAATGTATGTATGGGTTCGCTTATATTTTTTTTTTTTGTTGTTTGTTAGAACACCATAAATAGAGACAAATAATAAATTGTGGTCTAAATCCTCTTCTTTATACCTTCAACTATGGCAACTGTAGCTTTAGAGAATTTTGTACATGAACATGAATAAATTGCTTGTAAACAGGATTATTTTGAGGAGCAATTTGTGATACTATTTTGGAACTAATGTGAACAAAAGGAAGACTGAGAAAGGAAGACTGAAGACTGTTAAAAATTTATACTTGGGTTGTTTTACTCTGAAAAGAGTATATAGGCTGATCATAGTATAGGAAATGAAAGTGAAATTGGGAAATAAGTTTGCTCTATTACCAAAAGATAAGATGCTTTCTATAAGCATTAAGGCCTTACTTCTATTTTTAATTATGTTTTGAAGAAAGCCAAAAAAAATTATATATTTGTCATGCAGTTATAGTAGAAGTATTAATGAGTTGGTACATAGAAAATTAGAGAGGGGTATCATTAGAGGAAATATAGTAAAGCTCTTCAGTATAACTCTCTTGAAAACCTTGGAAGTTTTACATATTGTAGACTTAGTTTCAGAATTGTGTTGAAAACTTTCCCTGGATTTTGTAGAAATTGCCAAGAAAAGAAACTATCCTTAGAGATAGTATTGATAATATTCTTTAATGTTTTCATCTGTAGTTTCAAATTCAGGAAATAACCTAAAATTTGTGCTTTCTGTGTGCATCTTGTATGTCTAGATGAAGACAGAAAATTAGTATTTTATCAAATACCAAGCAAAGCTATTTAAACTTGTTTTACCTATAAATCATATCTTCTCTTGTAAGAAGTCAATAAAATTTTCTTGGAGTGAATCTATAAGCAGTATCACTACCACCAGTTAAGATGAGATATGTGTCAATAATTCGCATGAAAAATTAATCTTGTAGGTATGAGGAGGACTAAGTTTGTTAAGAAGAGACATAGAACTGGAGAATTCTTCAAGTAGTATTGACAGTCTTTTCTTCACAAGACAGAAAAATTCTTCAGGTGTGAGATTTATATACATATTGAGCTTTATGTCCCATCCTACATACATTTTACGTGTGATTATCCAAAAACACCTAACTTCCCAAAAGTAGGTTTATGCTTGTCACAAATAATACATGTTTCAAAGACATCAAAAGTAAGATACATTAGAAAACATGGTGAAGAGAAATATAAAGGAAATGTTCTATATGGGTTTCCATGGTGAGAAACAGGTCATAAATCTTCTCTGTTCAAATACATTAGTATGTGCACTTAAAAGTGCCTGTTTCTCTTGACTAACTACAAATTGACAGAAGGATAATTAGATGAAGTATAGACATCTATACTGCTAAGATCTCCTGCCTGATGAATCCTGTTCTACAGGAATTATCTATAAATAATTCAAAGGGAATGGCATAAGAGAGAGAGTAATATAATTCATGATTTGAAGAATAGGGCATTTTTATATTTCATTCTGAGAGTTTTCCCCCACTTTGCCAGCAATCTCATAAAGGCTAACAAGAAAATTGCTAGGTCAAACTTGCAAAAGATCTACATCAAAGTGCCAGAAAAGTGCAAAAGTGCTGCTGGTTACAGAGTGATATAATAATTTTTTCAAACTTCTTTTTGCAAGCCTCCTTTCCCATGCAGGGAATAACTGAACTAAAACAAAATTTCAGAAACTTTTATTTTATCTCAAATGTTAGAAGTTCAATATGCAATTTTTAAATATAAGCTTTCAACAACGAATAAATTCTGGTATAACAGAACTGAATCTCAATTCATTCCTCTCTCCTGTGTTTTCACTAATGAGTAACAAGTTTAACCTTCAGTGATTATCCACTTGATCAAAGTTGAGTTGTAAGAAAAAAGCCAAGTCAAGAAGAAAAATACAGTTTTGATGGCAGTTAGCCATAGACAAGTCAACAATTCTAATTATGAATAACCTGCAAATTCTATCACTATTTGTGCTATGTAGTTATTGGACATAACATTACAGGATGCATGAAGCTAACAAGTAATGATGTTGATCATTATAAAACTGTTGAAACTATTGAACATTTGAAATATAAAAACTATTTGAACATTTGAAAAATAGGGATGGAAAAAATAAAAATACACTATTGAAAAGGGTTGCATAATAACTTGGTAGACTAAACATTGGAATAAAATGATAAACTGCCAAACCTAGCAAAAATCAATGAGATAGATAAGCATGGATATTATTAATCCACAAATCCACTCTGCTGTATCAGACATAGCATTTAATTAATATTTTAAACTTTAGCTATTTTAACTCTTAGTTAGCAAGTATTGCCTCTGTATTCTTGTAATTACGTAAGGTAACTACAAATTGTTCCAAAATTTTTAATTTTGATTCCCAACTTTGGAAGTATTATGGTCTTAAATACTGTCATAAATAACAGAATTTCTACTAGAGAAAAAATCCAATTTGTAACCAACATGATTCCACTCAGGTCATGACCTGCAGCATGGAACTAGTGGTTTAATTTATGAATTCACAGAGTACCTCTAGGCTTTGAAGAGATATATGTAATAAAGATCTGCACTTCAAACAAGCATTTCTAGAAAAAGTCTGTCTTTGAAAAATTGTTCATCTAATACAAGAAATACCTCTGTCTTTGAAGGAGAAAGTGATTTATTTTCCTGACAAATTATATTATCTATGAACAAAATGAAGATCCAACTCCTATTTTGTAATCACTAGTAACTGCACCTCCTGTCCCTTTGACAGCCATTAGCAAGCTTCTTGATATTATTAATAGAATAATGAATTAATAGAATAATTCCCAGAAACTATTTGATTGAGTGTTATTATGTTTTAAGTGAGTTTATTCCATTTCATCTGGTTCCATTCCATTTCATCTGGTCCTTCCAGAGTAGGACAGATGCTAAACTAGGAAAGATGCATATACTCTATCAATCACAGCAGTGATGACTTTTGTATTAAGAATATACTTGTACTTGGTGTTCAACATCACCTATTTGAGGCAAAGAATAAACGATAGAAAACATATGACTGTTGTTCTCAACTCCAGCACCACAGGGTGGGATTCAGCTTTAAGTCTTTATAATGTAGTTGTCTGAGATAGATATCTAGGTATCCAGTAAATGCTACTGTATTTCTAATCAAAGACATATAATGTAATCTGGAGATCAATTCATCTCTGCATAACTAAGTTAAAGTATAAATTTGATTGTATGAATATAGATGTGTTGAGATAGTTTACCATATCTAAGAGTTTTCAGAGGTGTCAATCCACCATGGAGCAGAAAGATACGGTATAGGAAAGATAGGACAGAGAGCTGCAGGTTAAGTGGGACACTGTACAGTGTCTGTGTTTTTCTCAGTGCAATTTAAAATCAGTCTAAAGAAGCAGATAGATAAAGGAATGAAAGTAAGTAATGAGAGAAAACAGTTGAACTTTTTTTTTTTTTTTTCAATTGCTATTATTTTTAGGTATAGTTAAGAATAAAATTTTGAAGGGTTTTAAAGAGTATAAAGTTCTTGATTTCCTTTCCTTTACCATGATCCTGTTGAAAAAAGTTTTTGAACACAACTTGCAGTCTGAAAGTGGTCATTAGCTTCAGTAAAGTACCATGGACATTCCCTGGGTGATCTCTGTAACTAAATAAACGAAAAAATCCTCATGGGTCATTTTAACTAAAATCAAAACAATTGTCTTCAATTTTAATTTGAAATTTAGATTCTTCTAGGAGGGCTTTGATATCCCATTTATCGATTTCAAATTATAAGCAACTGCACTGCAGCAGCACGATTAAAGGTATTATGCATCAGTAATCTAGGCCTTATCTATGGATACTTAGAAAAACTATTTTGTTCTTTCCCTCTAACATAATCCCCTTATTTAAAATATTTGTGCATATTCCCTTCTTTAATCATTGTCCAAAGGAAAAAGCAATGTCTGAGTGTATCAAGCCAAGTCAAAAAAAATTATAAAGGGATTTGCTGCAAGTAGAAACAGAAAAGCCCTAGGTTTAAAACAAAGAATACTTTAACAAAAAGATTGAGAAGGTGTATGTTGATGAATATTGCCTATTAAATAACAATATATTAATCATATATGTACTTCATCTGTTTGTTATGCATTTGCAGGACCCTTGAAACTGCCTTTCTTTCTTCATTATAATTTTTTATTGATTTTAAAATACTGATAAAGGAAAAAAAGTTGTGTATTAAAAAGCTTTATGAAAAAGCAAAAAAAAAAATTAAATATTGTTTTTAACTTTTATATTATTTCTCCTCCACGAAACTTCCCTAGCAATCTGCCATGATTCTTTTTCATATATCTTGTTTTGATTGAGATATAAAGCACATTTTTTCCCACAACACATGAAATTCTTAAAATATGTCATTATTCTTTTTCATATAAATAAATTTCTGTCATGTCAACACACCAATTTTCTGTTGTTGCTATTGTGTTTTTATTTTTTATTTTTTTTTCCCTTTACACCTATCATCAGAAGATCAATCTGCTTGCGTAACCATGGGCAAATACAATCCACTTCAAAAGTAATTTTCAGGCCCAGCTACTGAAGAAAAATCATATAGCAATTATATTCCTGACTTAAAGGATAATTTATAAACCTATACTCTCTAACTTCAGGACATAAATATCTAATATTAAGAAATGGCTACAAAATGTGTGTTAGATACCTAAAATACATACCTTTGAGACACATACTTCCTAGGTCATATTTTAACAATGCTTCTTTAGGGTATGAGACTCAGGTTTAGCAGAGACCCACTTGCCAGAGGCCAATGAATAAGCAAATAAGGGGATAGGTGGAATATGACAGCTGACTGTCAACCATATTTATAACTTCACAACCAGTAGAGCCAAATCATATATCTTCACAACTTAAAGCTCTACTTTGTTTCCTGCAGCAGTCAACCCATAGGGAGTAATCTGGCAGCCAGAACAAGAGCGCTCTGATAGTCAGAGACTGTAGATCAAATGTGATGCTGAAAAAGATTTGCCAGCTCAATAACCTGGGGGAAACCTACATGTGAAGAGAATCAAAGACTGATTGTTCGAACTGTCTCAGTCTGCTTTTTAGTTGTATAATATAAAAGGGAAAGATAAGTCTTTGACCCCATATATAGAAGAAATATTTTTTCTATTTCTAATTATTAACTTTTGACTCTTTTAGGGGTAAACCTTAGAAATGTGGAAAGAAAAACTAAATGCTATAGTTTCTAATGACAAAAAACTTGAACATTTTCTTACTTTTAAACTAAATTATTCTAAGTCATTTTATAAGGAAATTTGGATAGCAAAAAAAAATTCTTAGTGCTAACAGAAGGAAAAAAACAGTTACCAAAACCCAAAAACAAACTGAAATAATCAAAGAAAGAAATATTAACTCTTGTCTCTTTTTTTTTTTGTACAGGCAGTTTTATATAATTCTGCTGTTGCAGACATGTTTAAAAGTATGTATAAAAGATTTTGTGTCCACTTTAAAGCCCTGTTACATTGCCTTGACAGTGATAACTAAGCAATGAGCTTCTAAGTGTCACAACAGTCAACAATAATCAAAATATTCTAAGACTGCATGGATCATTATAAGTGTTTAAGACTGTTCAATATGCATCATTAGCACATTTAAAAAGTTTCAGTCAGAAAATCAGAACCAAAACTATTGTGTGAAACAGGCACCAAAATGCAAAAATTTATATTTGAAATTTTCAAATTCAAAACTTTCATTAAATTCACTAAGCTAGTGTTAGACCATTCCAAAGAGACCTCTTAAATTTTCCATTGACAGAGAATAAAAAATAATTAGAATAAATAGATTTTACAATCTGTGGATAGCAAAATTATTTGGCCGGACTATTCAATTCACAGCTACAAATGACAAATATTGAAGCAAGTGAGATGCAAAACATCTGACTAATCAGATCTGTATTAGTTGAAAAGTTATTTATAATAAACAGCTGAGCAAACTCTTCAGAAAACATACTTGATTCTAGAGTTAGTTGAAAAGGAATCCAATTTAAAAAAAAAACACAATATGACTAGGCAGAAATGTTGGCATATTTTCTGAATCAAATTTGTCATGCAGGGCCATTTTGGTGAATTAAGAGGGACAAAAATAAATCTTTTGAGGTCAGAATTTGTGTAAAAGTCAGAATTCTAAGGTAATGAAGCTCTAATATTTTATAATAAATAATAATGTCTCTTTTTAGAAGAACTGTTTCTCTTGATTTTATTTCTCTCCCTCACCTACTTTAACCGCTCCAACAGATGAAAAGTGTTGATTTTTAAAGCTAATCTTAGGGGGCAAAAATATATTAACCCTACATCTGAACTGAAAAGTATTCAATTTATGAATGCAATTCTGCTTCAGACTACTTGTTGAAATTGGAAGCAGTTTTAAAAAGCCACTCACATCTAAGGGGTAAAGATTCGCCATTTAATGATCAAATCCCTGATAGCCATTAAAACTAAGCACCTTGCTCAAGAGCAGTTTCAGATAAATACTTGCAGAGAATAAAGTAAAGATTATCACAGACAGACAAACACATGGATAGTGTGACAGTGGTTCCAGAGAAATTGCCCCTTCTTTATTCATGAAAGCTTATTCAAGGAATAGCTGGCTAATGAGAAATAACCCTTGACATATCTGAGGCAGAAGTATTTTTCTGCTTCATTTTCTCAGATACTGATGCCAGCTTGCAATGCTAAGCAAGTTTTAGCTCATATACTGCAGGCTTGATATTAAGAACTTATTCTCTCAATTTGGCCAATACAACAGATTAATATGGATTTGTAGTTTAAATTCCTGTTTTTTTTTTTTTAAACATATTTAAGTGAATATTTTATATTTAGTGTTAGCTCTTAATCTTCATGTCATTGAACTGTACCAGGCGGATTCTAAAACTGCTTGTGATAACCAACCTGATTGGTCAACATGTCAAAAATCATAAATTATTTTCCTGTGAGGTTTGATGGATTTGTTTGTGCTGTTCTATTGACTAGATAAAGCAAGAGGCACCTCCTTTTGCTAGCTCTTTCATCTGGAACAAAAACCACATAGCTTCTTAAAGAACATCATAGTATACTTTCTAGAAGCACATATCTCATTATCAGAGAAACTGGTTTGGAGAGGCAAGTCAGAGACAACAGGAAGGGTTTCTATAAGTATATCAATAGCAAGAGGAAGACGAGGGAAAATGTTAGTGCACTGCTGAATGGGGAAGGGGCCTTGGTGACGGAGGATGCCGAGAAGGCAGAGTTACTAAATGCCTTCTTTGCCTCTGTCTTTACTGCTAAGGCGACCCCCCATGAACTGCAGGGCTCAAATGGAAGAGATGTAAATGGGCTAGAGGAAGACCTTCCGCGGGTTGAGAAGGATTGGGTTAGGGATCACTTAGGCAAATTGACTACTCAAAAATCTATGGGCCCAGATGGGATGGACCCAAGAATGCTGAGGGAATTGGCCGAGGTTATTGCTCAGCCTCTCTCCATCATCTTTGAGAGGTCCTGGAGAGCAGGGGAGGTGCCCGAGGACTGGAAGAGAGCCAGCGTCACTCCAGTCTTCAAAAAGGGCAAGAGGGAGGAGCTGAGCAATTACAGGTCGGTCAGCCTCACCTCTGTCTCTGGAAAGGTGATGGAGCGGTTCATCCTAGAGAGAATCTCCAGGCATATGGAGGAGAAGAAGCTGCTGAGGAGCAGTCAGCATGGATTCACCAAGGGGAAGTCATGTCTGACGAACCTCATAGCCTTCTATGATGGGATGACA
>VZSG01001528.1:0-11484 GCA_013398315.1 Nothoprocta pentlandii | reverse complement strand
GAGGAACTTCTTTACGGTTAGGGTGACAGATCAGTGGAACAGGCTGCCCAGGGAGGTTGTGGAGTCTCCTTCTCTGGAGGTCTTCAAAACCCGCCTGGATGCCACCCTTTGTCACATGCTGTAGGTGTGCCTGCTTGAGCAGGAAGGTTGGACTAGATGATCTCTAGAGGTCCCTTCCAACCTTAAATATTCTGTGAATCTGTGAAACTGGTTTTGATATACCATCACAAGTTCTGCATCACTTTGAGGCCATCCACTCAACAGATAACAGAAACAGCTGACACAGACATTGAACTGTTTAAGGAAAAAGATTGCCTGAATTAATGACTAGCAAATGGTGAAATTAGTTAAATGGAAGGTTGATGAATCTTTCAGATTTGCCTTAAAGCGCCTTTTTGAAGAAAGTCTTTAAACAGTAGAATCAGGGAGATATGAGTCAAAGATTGCAGAGACTAAACACCAGTGAACCGTGAACATATGAACAGTCTGAGAGAAGAGTCATCTCTATGCGGTAATAAGCCAAAATCTGAGAAATTTTCAACTCCATCACATGAAGCATGCATGAAAATCAGGGAGTATGACAGAATTCTTCTGTCTCTGATCTCCGACACAGTGTGTGCAGACAATTTTTCTCCCAGGGAAAAATTTTTGGAGCAAAAATGATTGTTTTAACACCTGAAAATATAACATTAAACACACACAGCTTATTAAATATGTGCTAAGTTTTGTGAGTTTGAGACTCAGAACTTTGTAATCCTCCTTTGAGATGAAAGATCTGAATATACACCCTTGTAATATCCAACTTTTCTAGCATCTATATTCCCAAGCACATGGGTATCTTCTATTAAAACTAATCCATAAACACTCTTGCCTAATTCACATTATCAAAATTCTAAACAAGTATTACTTCTGATCACATTTCTGCTGAACAAATTGATATTAAAACCATGCAAATATTAAGCATACAGAATCTAATTCTTCTACTAGTATTCCCAAATATCATCTTCAATGAATTACTTCAATCAACTGGTTATTCATAAAAATTAAAGTATATTTTGTTTGCCTATCTTAACTATCTATCTAAGGAAAAAAAAAGATTTTTTTTGTAGTCTACCTACCAATGCATACAATCAGTCAGTGGTTAGAAGGAAAATAAATTGGCGTGGAGCAGAAATAATTACTGGCATCTTATCTACAGGAAGCCAGTTCACTGTGAACAAAATCATAATAGTCATATTTTCTTAGTATATTTTGTACTTGTTTTCACCATATCTGGTTAAGTACTTCTCCAAAAACACATCAATAAAATGTACTAATATATGTACATAAGCTGCTAGTATATCCTACTTATATTAATTTAGGACTGTTCTAAACTAATTTTATTCACATAAATGAAAAAAATGGCAGTAGAAGGGAGAAGAGAGAGGTGAAAAATTATGGAGAATAACTGTTAAGCTGTAGCCTAAAACATGAGATAAAGTAATTGGACTTTTATTAAAAAAAAAAAAATAAAGCAATAATATGCATAGAAATTCAACAAGATATTCAAAAGAATGTACCCCTCTATTTGAATGAACTTTAATCATAAGCAAGAACTAATCTTACAGATAATTTGTATTGTCACCCAGGTAGAATTTCAGAGTCTAAGTATATGCTTGGACACACTAAGCAGGTATGCATTTAGTGAGGTTTTTCTATGCATTTTTTTTAATTAGTTGTTTATGAATATATTTCAGGATTATACACCCTATTAAATCAAACCAACCCACAAGAACGGAACCATCCATTCAAACACCTCTGTGTATTAGTGAGTAGAATAGAACTATAGAACTATTATTGATCAGTGCCTTAGAGATAAGTTGAATGTGCCAGCATAAGTTACTTTGCTGTATCTACATTTATTCTATGGTTATTACTGTGACGAGTATTTTAAATCATTGAGAATAGTGATATTTCTTTTATTTATTTTTATTATCATTAATATACTATGTTCTGTGTCCTTAATGCCATAAGTATCAAAATAAACTTATTAAGCAACAGCATTTTAATGTAGTCTTATGTGAATAGAAAGAAGAGTTAAAAATCCCACTAGGGAGTGCTTGAATAATTGTATCTAAGCTTTCTGATTATCTTCAGTTAAATTTGCTTTCTGACAAAAGAAAAGATTAATAAAAGAGAGAGAAAGAAAAGGTTAAATAGAGTGAGTGAGGGAGTGTGTGTGTGTGTGCGCGCACATGGGTGAGAGAGGATCAAAGAAGCCCCACCACAGTAGAAATAAACTAAACTAACATTATGCATTAACAACCCAGCTCATTTTCACCATAACTAAAATATTTGAATTAAATAATAAAGGTTCAAGTATAGTTAAATATTAGATTTCTAAAAATAATATTATCTTACAAAAACAGCAAGAAACAGTAAAGCAATATTAATATAGCCCACATTTACACTTTATGGAGATATTTAGTCATTCATATATTAAAAATTGTTTTCAAGTATATCTATTGCTTCTTAAATGACAAGTAGATATTCTTCTGGAAAATTACTACAAAAGTCCATCTTCTTCAAGACAGCTAAAGCAGTTCTGCTTTGCAATTGATGTCTGGTAAGTACATAACAATTACCTAAAATGTAAGACACTATGTGAATGCAAATGTGCTGAGCTATATTTAAAAAAGTAGTAATAATGTTAGCACTTTCGAGAAGATATAAAGAAAAGGATGAAAAGTCTTATGAAAATTTTAACATGAAAGAGGAAGGCAGTGATGGCAAGAAAGGAAAAGTAGGCAAAGAAAAGGGAAAAGTAGGCAAGAAAAAAAAATCTGCTTTAAGAAGCCCAAATATCATGATGGAAAACTGAAATGGAAATGTAATATCTGAAAATGAAGATATACTACTTTTTTTTTTTTTTTTTTTCAAGCAGGGTGGTATTTATTTTTTAAAGTGTTGGTTGTCACAGTCTCATGACAAAAAAAGAATAGATGAACTCTAATTCTAGATCATGTTAGTTGAAATCACAAAGTAGCTGATTGCCTAACAATGTCAAATAAAGATGCAAAGATATACAATATTTTTCATCATTGATTCCTCATAGAACCCTTTTAGTTAACTTATGTGAAACATGTTTTATACACTGGAAGTTATATAGAAATATCAGATATTCAGATGTCAAGTTACACACCAGAGGAAATAAGTTCTCAGTAAGAGAACTAATAGCATATATACTGTTACTTCCAGAAGTCTCATGTTTTAACAGAAAAAAATAGATATTAAAAAAAAAAGAAATAAAAAATAAAAATAGTTCACAGCGTAATGAAAAAGGATCATTTTGACCAAATGCATTTAGCTTGCCAAAGAAGGCTATCAAAGAAGACAATTCAGATTTAAATGAAAATGAATGTATATCCACCAGAAGTGGATTGGCTAAAATACTTCCAGGAACTTAAAGAATGATTTACAAGAGAAAGTTCCAAGGTTTGTGATGAAAGTTTCTCAGCATGCAAGAGAGGACAAACCTGAGCACTGCAATATTGCTATAAGATCTCCCAAAGACATTTTAAAATGGCCATCATTTAAGAATCAACCTAGGATCTGCATGCTCAGTTGACCTTTGCACATTCAATTGTGCTTCCCAAACTCGAGTCAAAATTTAAAGATATATTTAAAATTCAGAAAAGGGCTGGACATATTCAGAAATGAACTGAAAAGTAATTTTGTAAAGAAAAGAGTGATAAATAAGTGGACATACCTGAAAGTCTCGCAAAAATGCCTTGTTAAGTCAACAGATGCCTGGAAAAAAAGGGCTGGAAAAGTGTGGGAAGCAGTCTTTAACTGATCTTTTAAAGGAGAAGATTGAACAAACGTGAGAACTCACATTCAGAGTATAAACGAAGACTACATTTATATAGTTAGAGAGGAAATTGGTTAACTGTTGTAGGTACCTTATAAAAGTGGGACAAACTCAAGCCTGATACCGCAAAAATCACAAAATCACTGAACAGTTGATGCTGAAAAGTACTTTTGGAGGTCATCTAGTCCGACTGCTCTGCTCAAGCATGGTCATTTACAGCAGGTTGCCCAGGACCATTTCCCAATGGCTTTTGAATATCTCCAAAGATGTAGACTCCATAATCTCTCTGGGCAACCTATTCCAGAGACATCCTCCCAGGAAAGAATTTTTTGTTTATATTGAGACAGAATTTCCTGTGTATGACTCTGTGGCTCTTGCCTCATCATATCATCAGGCATCTTTGAAAAGAGTCTGCCCCAACTCTTTATATCCTCTTTTTAGGTCTTTATATAAACTGATAAGATCTCTATCTCTCTAAGCCCTCTCTTCTCCTTGGGTCAAACAATCCCAGCTGTCCATAATTCCATCATCTCAACAGCCCTTGGCTGAACTCACTCCAATAACTTTAAATCTCTCTCTCCCTCTTCCTCTCTCTCTCTCTTCCTCTCTCTTCCTCTCTCTCTTCCAGACTAATACAAACCATTTCCTACAGCAGGTTTAATTTTGTTACCTATTCTCAGAAGAACAATGAGAAGCAGACTACTATTGGTGATGGATTTGCCATCCTAGAAAGGATACTCGGAATTCAGAAACTGTTAGGAGAAACAAAAAAGTTTGAAACCATGACTTGAGTTGAAGTTTTGTATTTAAGTAGTAGAGAGTTTGAGACATGAGTGCATTGTACTGCTTATGAGTTAAGCACCTGTTCATAATGGCTCATGTGAGTGATGAATTTGGGAATGTTTTTGAAAGTTATGCTAGCCTCATTATTTATTTTTATCAGTTTTGAAGCTGTTAATCATTATTCTTGAATAATAGTTCTTTGCACCTTTTCTTCTGATAGGTGTCAGTGCCAGTCTCTGAAAGTTTAGAATGATGTACACAAATCTTCAAATACATCTTTCAGTGTACAAATTGGAATTAGATTTTTTTTTTTCTTAAAAAATGAATGTTTTTGTACCTAAAGAAACCTGGAAAACGAAGAAGTTCTAGAAAACTGCAGGTTTTGAAAGCCCCAAACATCAACTTAAAATATGTATCTATAGAAAATAAGATGTTACTCCCTAGCTACCTTGATGATATTCACTGAAAACAAATAATAAAGCACTAAAACATAAATAACAGTAAAAATAAAGGTAAATATTCAATTAAGTTTTTTTTTTAAAAAAACATGCAGCTATTCACAAGAAAATTAAAAAAATAAAACTGTTGATTTGAAGAATTTATTTAAAAACATCATTTTTAATACTCAAGATGCTTCATTCACTTTTGGTTTGGTTTTCTTTTTTCCGGTTTTCAGAACTGGATGGGTTACCAGAAAGGCTTATTTAAAAATACTATTCTGAAGAAATTTTCTTAATCTGTTTTATGGTAGTTTTTAGGCTTTTTATTATGTGCTATTTGTGAACATTTGTGTACCCAGTTTCTAAGAAGTCTTGTGGAAAGAGAATAAACAGCAAAGATAAGCAAGAATTTGACCTGACAAATACCACAGTTAATATGGATTTGTCTGAATATTATGTCAAAAACATTAACTTGGCCTACTTGAATCTCTTGATCGGTTTAGAAAATATTCTGTCCTAGAGTAGCATTCTCTGACTTGGATGAGCTTTACACAAAATAAACAGCAGATTATAAAATATCACTTTCAGGAAGAATAATTGAAGAAAGCTCATAAGTAATTCACAGACAGCAGGATGCTGCTGCATCATTTTAATCAATCTTTGGCCATTGTAACAATCAAAGTAAGTTAATTGGCTACTTACAGAAAAAGGGGAGATTTACTGAGTAATCGGAGTCATTATGAGTAACTTGTGCAGTATTTTTGTATTCCATTGTATATTGTTTTCAATGATAATATAAATGTTTATCAAAATCAATGCAAAGTATAAGACTGAATATACTGAAACAGGAATACCAAAGATATTATTCATAATGATTTCTTTTTTTTTGTGTTGAAACTATTCCATGTCTTCAAATGAACTTCAGAAATGTCCAATATCAGGTACATTCATTTTATTGATCATAAAATCATGAATGAATACACAAAAATTCCAATAGCTGTAATTCTGAGATCACACCATCTGCACTACTCTTTTCTATAGAGCACTATAATAAGTGAACAACTGTGCAACTTTATCCGCTGAACTACTAAGTGAGGAATACATTAACAAATACTTAGAATTGTAAGAGATATAAATCCAAGGGAGTTTAACTATACTTTAGGAGGTGTCCTAAATTCATTAAAAAATACAGGGAAATAGTAAGAGAACACACTAACAAGTACAGAGATGTGTGTCACCTGAGGAAACAATTAAATATAGTAAATACTTTCATTCATTGCTGAGATACAAAGCTATAAGGAAAACATGCTTCATTCATTCTGGTACTTAGGTACCTGCTTTTGGCTCTGTTTTCAAAGAAAAGATACCCTGAAAATTTTGGTGTTCTACAGGATGAGCTTGGCAATAGAATAGAGGGACAGAATGTCCTTCTTTCTGGACAGAATGTCCAGATTTCTAAAGTGGAATTATGAAAATAAAAATAAACAAAATTATAAAAAATACATTTAAATATATTTTCATATGCAGTGTGGTTTAATCATTTGCATATATAAATGTAAAGTATATAGAATTCAACTCAACGAAGAGACTAAAAATTCAGATATTTCAATTTCTGTTTCTGACAGGGGCTAGTGAAGATGTCTCCAGGTATTCTAGTATAAAGTTTTTACTTGACAAGTATAGATTATTGCTCTACAGGTAAAGCTTTTTAAAGACTTGAAGTCTGTAGGTTTTGCTTTTTACAGCACATCACTGTGTTTTATTCATTATGTGTTTAACATATTTTGTTCTTATTGTCAAAGAATTTCAAAGTTAATTGCATTTTCAGTAAACCGTTTTGTAGTTTTCCAATTTTGTACAATATTCTCCTGTCCCAGTGCAGAAAGAAAACAGGAGACCACCTCTCTCTCTTCTCATATCTCATCATCTCATCTAATTCATCAGTTTCATATCTGTTTTGTCTCAGATAGTTATGCTCAGGCACTTTACTTACATATGCATTCAAATATTTTTGCCTTCTACTCATAACCATTCCTACTCACCCAAATTCATATACTTTTGCTGTCATTCATAAGCTAACTTTGTTTCTTCACATCTTGAGGTGTGCAGATAAAATATGTGTGCTTTCTGATTTCTGAGGCAATTTTTTATTAGTCTTTGGTAAAGCCTGAACTTCAGATCTGCGACACTATCAAAGAAGGCAGTTGGCCAAATATAAATGTTAATAAAGACCTCTTAAACTTTCTAATAACGAAGGCTACAGTAAAACTAATGTTGAAAAATTTCTCCAACACAAATGGACTAGACAAAGAAAGAGGAGAAGGGGAAAGCAAGAAACAAGATGTCAACACTCAATTTATTCTTTGATTACAAATCTCAAATCTTTTGAAACAGAACATGCAAATGCAAAACAGAGATATCTGAAAATTACCCAAATCTCCCTTTTTTAATCTTTATATTTTGCTTGATATTCTATTGATATCTTGTGCTTCAGTAATTACTTTATTCTTCAGAATCAACCTTTTTACTCCTATATTATTTTAAGATGAAATGTCATAATCTGAACCTATCCCCAGATCTGAATTTTGTCTTCAGAAGTGGGTCAATTTAAAATATGAACTTTCAAAATATGAACTTCTTATACTTTGGAAATAAGCAATTCATTTTACACTGTTGTCAGGTAAGTGAAACTGTCTTGGAATTTCTGAAAGGATAAGAATGGATTTGATCCATATGATCTGTAGGATGATCTGTATCCTTTTGATAAATTCCACTATTGCAAAGGTTCTCCATTATTCATCGGTAAGCGAATTATCAAATACTTTTCCTTCAACTCATTAGACCACAAAGAGAGTAAAAAGGAGCCAAAGGAAGAATATAAGCAATCAATCACAAAATTTGCAATGTAAAATATCACCGTGCCTACAAATACGATCACAGAATATTAATTGAGAATGTACAGAATCATTTAATGCTAATCTGTAAAGCATTTCTGCCATAAGAACTAACACATGAACACTTGAACTTTATCAGAAACAGATAAGTGAAGGAGTTAAAATGAATTCTGTGAACATAGATTCGTAACTGCTTACTGAAAATTTGTTGCTGCTTCTATCAGCTGTCTCTGCCACAGTCAATAATCAAAACAATGTGGTATAGTGGATTTGTGTGCACAAGACAGCTGTTCTATGGAGTACTTGCTATGCCTGCAGGGAGCTGAGTGACCACAGCTACCAATCAACACTAGATGGAATATAACAACCTAACATTGCTTTCTTTTTCAGCAAGACTTTACATGCTATAGACAATATGAGCATCATAGCTTCATTTTCTCTGAATCCTTCAGACTACGTCTGTTGAAATTGAATAAAAGCAGAAGAAATGTCAGTAGAAAATACGAGAATAAAAATATTTCTTTGTTCTTTCTTTATCAAAATAGTAAAAAGCTTTTCCTCCAATGACAGTATAATTCAACCATCCTATATTCATTCATCCCATTCAACCTATATATAGGATATAAATTCTGGAATATGTATTTACTTCTTTTTAACAAGGATGTAACCCTTGATCCTGCTACAAAGGCTCCTCTTTAAGAAAAATCAATGCAATATAAGATCCATAGCACATATTTTTCCCCATGCATTAATTTTCAAAGACAAAATGCTTCAGAAATCAATGTGATAATTTCAATCTGATTGACTATAGATTTCACACTTGGTTAACATAATTTACACTCCTCTTTCAGCAGCTACACTTTTCTTATCTTTCCTTATTATCCCTCTGCTACCAAGCCTGTCTCTTTATTCTCTCCTTTCTCTCCCAACAATTTCATTATAAACAGGAGGTGGGACAAATGGTTAGGTGGATCTGCAGAAAGTTTAATTAAAGAGTAAGTCAGAAAAAAAGGATCTTAGAATGACATCCAGTTTACTCCTCTCTTGCATTTGTCAGTAACACATGCACAATGTACAGGTTCTCTGAATATATTTGTCCAGTCTTCTCCAAGAAAGCAAAAAATTAAAAATTCCAGAAACTCATCCTTCACAAAAGAACAACCCTCCAATTCCCCATAACAAGGTTTGGTTGGATTAAGTAGAAAAGTAGCAGCAATTAAAGGAGAAATTTTCTACACATGTAGTTTCTCATCACCTTACCCTGAGCATTACTGTAACTACTATGTCATGTTTACATATTCCTACTGAATTGTCACAGAACGAGCGGCGGTGGTGGGGTAAGTGACAAAACGCACTTCACTGGTATGAAAGAAATAATAATAGGGTTTATTGATATGGACAATGATTTCATGAGATTCTATGGCAAGGTCTCTAATTATTCACTGCATGGATGTTTAAGATCATGCATAATTATCTTGGATACCCCCATCATTGAGTCACGAGTTTCATATTGGAGTCCCTTGCTTTCCAAGCTCCTTCTGAGAGAAGTCTGGGTATGGCTGGATCTAATCCTAGTCCCAGACCTGGTCAACGGTTTATGACTAAGGGGCTTTGTGCACAATGGCAAAGTAAAGTTTACAACTTCAGAAAGTGAGCGTGCTATGGTCACTTACCATGAATCTGTTGTGGAAAGAGTTCTCTTAACTTCAAAGAGTATCCTTGAGAGGCGTTGCTGCTCAAGGGGAGATCCTGGTGTGCAGCCTGCTGCCATGCCAGGAGAGCTCAAGGGGCTCTCAGGCTGACCATGTATTTATGGGATAAGATGATTGACTTGTAGTCATTCTTTCATTTCAGAAGACTTTTGTTTGGTGTATGCACCATCAGCCTTATCTCCCCATCAGGATGCAGTCATCAGGACTACTATTGCTGG
Source organism: Nothoprocta pentlandii (assembly GCA_013398315.1). Taxonomy (NCBI): domain Eukaryota; kingdom Metazoa; phylum Chordata; class Aves; order Tinamiformes; family Tinamidae; genus Nothoprocta; species Nothoprocta pentlandii. The sequence goes on along the minus strand of VZSG01001528.1, from coordinate 1,587 downwards.
TTAACATCTGAGTTGGGGAAGAAATCAGGGAGGCACCTACCAAGATCAGATAATATCACTGGTGGTTGACACCTGAATAGGGCTACATGTGAAAAGTCAGGTTGAGCCAGGAAAGGAGCATATGCATCACATGAATATATAGCAAAGTAAGTAAATTTGTTATGCTTTAAATGGGGTAGAGAGTCTTTGACTGCAAGGTAAATGTCATCATTTTCTGTAAAGTCCTTCCAAAATGAACAAGCTGCACAATACATGTTCAAATAGCAAACTACTATCCCTTTTCAGTAAAGTAATCTGTAAATGGCTAGACACCAAGATTTCCTTTCAGAGAGGCTGAAAGGATCTATTCTTACAACTATTGTACCAACTTACAATAGTTTGCAAATTTTTAGAAACCAGAATAACTGGGTTTATAATGGAAACACTGACATCTTTTTAACCATAGATGTGCCAGTTACTACAGTAATAATCACTAGATAATTGTTTTTGTCTTTCCACTCAGTGAATCAGCACTGATTTTGCATTGAAAGAATTTTGCTGTAAGAAAGTTAATCTTAGAACATATCCACAATAATAAACTTACTGAAGCTTGCTCTTATTTCTTAAACTTACTTTATTTTATTTATTTTTATCTTTGAACCCAGCATAATTAGTACGGATGAAAATCATTCAGAACTCAAGGCTTAGTTCGTAACCACAGTTCACCTGTCCATGAAACACCTCATAAACATTGTGTTAAAACTCCACAGGCCAGTGTGATGGGCAGAAATAAACTATGATGTGATGAGTCAGCTCACATGAGGGATAGTCCAGGAGATGTTCTAAAGATCTTCAGAAAAGAGATTTTCATCAAATTCCTTTGAACTCTTTTGAACCTGTGAAATTTAGCGTGGATTCCTATTTGCAAAATATATATATTTATATCCAGACTATACTGTATATCTGATACCATGCAAATCACTTTATTTGATAGGAATTCTTATTTTTAGTGATTTCATTTTTATTAGGAATGAAAATGACTAACATTTAATAACAAAAATATCCCTTATTAGAATAGAACTTAGAACTTATTACATTATGAATTGTAACTTTCAAAATATTTCATGGTTAAGTAACCATTATTATGGCTATATATGGCTATATTAAAAAAAAAGGGCTAGCAAAATGCTTACCTTCATTATCACTTTTTTGATTAATCAATCAATTCTCAGAGTAGAAAGTCTTCAGAATGGAAGTTTTATTCCTGGTGTTAATTTGAAGCACAGGATAATGTCCATTTAAAAAATGCCATGTGATGATCTCTTCTGTCCTGAGAGCAGTTCAGTATCTTAGCTAAAATACATTTTTTTACAGAATTTTTGGAGAGCAGATATGAAATCATTAGGATATTTTATACTACAACCTTTTCTTTTGTTCCAAATGCCGGTTTATAGCTAAATTCTACTCATTTCTTTTTTTTCCTTTTAAAATTTCCAGAAGTGCTGAAGAGAGGAAAAGCGATGAAATTGTTTTATTTTGCATTTACATCAGAATCATAGAATCACAGACTATTTAAGGTTGGAAGGGACCTCTAGAGATCATCTAGTC
>VZSG01001527.1:16320-34893 GCA_013398315.1 Nothoprocta pentlandii | reverse complement strand
GAAGGAAGGAAGGAAGGAAGGAAGGAAGGAAGGAAGGAAGGAAGGAAGGAAGGAAGGAAGGAAGGAAGGAAGGAAGGAAGGAAGGAAGGAAGGAAAAGCATCTGTCTTAAATGTTCCTTTCATCCAGAGACCTCCAATATGGAACCAACTGCACCTCACAAACTACACAGGAGGTAGGGTCGGTTCTTCTCTGTTGGCTGAGAACATGGTATGTACAGGAGCAAGATCTGCATCAAAATCTCTTAATTCTCAGCAGTATGCTTAAATCTCCGGTTGGGTGTAGCATTAATCTGCAGGACCTTTTATGAGGTAAGCTGACTCGTGCTCCGCTCTCTACCGCAAATACTGACCTGCCAGGAGGACACCAGCAAAGGAAGCTGAAATATATAAAAAAAAAAGGACGTTAGTGTCTATCTGATAAGCTGTGTAAAACTTGGAGTTTCAGGATATCAGTGTCAGGCAAGAGACAAGATGTTGTTCGAGCCTGTAGCTGTTCTCATTCTCCCAAGTCCAGCTGTCCATGGGTTCTCCATGCCTTCGAACCCTAGAACTTTCTTGATAAAGTGATCAGATAGCGAGAAAAATTAAAACAAAAGTATGTTGGGGAAAAAACCTTTGAAATTTGAAAATACCATAACAGATCAGTTATGATTCTTCTCACCCATATTCACTCATCTAAAACTCAGTTTCCAAACTGAATTAGTTATCTGTACTTGAGTTCTTTGACTTATGTGTACTCATCCCACCCTTGATCAGTGTCCAGCAGAAGATTGAGTTGCTTGCTGGAGGTTTTTATCTCTCCCTAGAGACTTTGATTTAACACCTAACTCTTAGCCAAAAAAAAAAAAAAAAAGAAAAAATACATGAAAACAGATAAGAAGACATACTGGATAAACGACTGAAAGTGTGATAAGTTGTTAAAAGCTCAGCATTCCTCTTTCCTGCCTGTTGGTGCCAGGTCTTGAAGAAGCATGGTGATTTCTGAACTTCAGGGAGACACTGCACACATATAACCCCAGGAGCAGTGCCAACATGGGAGGTGTTATTGGTATCAGTGAAATCCCAAAGGAACAATTCTGGGCCTGCTAATAGGGGCAGGCAAGTGTCTTCATGGTAGAATGTATCTGGAGAATGTTTCTGTTCAAGAAGTTTCTGCTTGGATTAAAAAGAGGCTGAGGCAAAACTAGAAGCTGAACTTGGAAAGCCTGATGGAAAATGTCCCAGAATCTGTTTGTCTTGAAGGTCCGGGAAAAGGGGACTTTGTACCACTGTATAAGGTCAGCATCAAAGAAGGTTTCAACATCAAACTTCTCAGCGCAGCAGTCTGGCAAAATGTTGGTCATTGACCAAAAAGTGACCAAAAGTGACCAAAGTCTTGGCCATTGACCAAAAGTTGGTCATTGACCAACAGCTTTGGGCAAAGGAAGAGCTGCTGGCACCAGAAAGGTCGTCAGCATTATTGCCCAGGTAAATCTCTCTTCCACCCGCTATTTTGCAGCTGTTTTTAAGAAATGTGGGTTGTGATTCCTGAAAGTTATGTCCATTCTCTCTGAAAATCCCACCTTCGTTTCATCTTGGCAATCTGGAAGGCCTACCTAAGTACAACAGCCAATGGGCATAGTCGTGCTATGCCCATTGTCTCTGCGTCTGCTCCCATTCCCACCATAAATGAACCCACAAAGGATATGGATTCAGAGCATGGGAACCCCACGAGCATGGAAGCCCACTTTAATCAACGATATCTTCTTGAGAGGATTGAGATTTAGGTCTAGGATGAACCATTTAAGATGTCTGCATCAAGTAAATCAAGATGAGATGGTTTCCAGTTGTCCACTGTAGTTGTGTAATGATATCTAAGATATGATTACTCATGGCATCTAAGCCTCCATAGTGAACTAGCAGATAAGCTAGAAGAACTAGCTATAGCTAGAAGTAGAAGCCACAGATTGCACTTCTCCTTCTTGCAATGCGGGATTTTCCACGTGCTATGGGTTGTTGTAGGAGAAACAGTGGAAAAGGAGAATCCTGAACCATCAATAAAGAGATATCAAATCACAAAGGAAAAAAAAAACACGACTTACCACAGAGACATGCAAGGAGGACAAGCTTCATGTTGGTAGCACAGAGACTGTGCGCTGTGTGTCAACAAGAAGGGACGCCAGGAGAGGAGATGGGACATGCATCCAAGGGACAGGGTATTTGACAATTCCTCTGGGTGCTGACCCCTCCCCTCCATCCCCAAAGGTCCCTCTGTGCCCCATGGCAGGTACAAAAATCCAGACCTCTGCCAGGAAGTGACCGCCTCACTGTGGGCTCTGGCATCACGTAGGCTGTGGGGTTGTGAAACCGAGCTCTTCCTGGAACCTGCTGAGCAAACAGGACATCTCAGGACAGCTGGTTCTGGACCAGAGGATAGACAGGATATTGCAAGGCAACCTCCAGGGCTGGTTTCTGGTAAATGCAGATCATTATCAAGGATTATCCAGGAAAATGAATTTGATTCCACCCCCCTAAAGCTGACAGGAGACAGCTGCAAGCCAAAACCTCCCTATTGGGACCCAAAATCCAGTCTTGCTCTGCTTCTGGAGCCACAGGTCTGCAGGGCTGCCAGGGACTAGAAGTGGAAGGAAGGGAGGGGAAGGGTTGCTTGTGCCACCATCCTGGAGCATCTTGTGCCACCAAGTCTCCTTCTCTGGAGGTCTCCAAACCCACCTGGATGCCACCCTGTGCCCCATGCTCTGGGTGTCCCTGCTGGAGCAGGAAGGTTGGACTAGATGATCTCCAGAGGTCCCTTCCAACCTTGAATCTTCTGGGATTCTGTGAATTCTTGCACCTCATCTGAAAAGATGAGGTGCCCCCATGGCCACTCCAGCTTGCCTACTGACTTGACCTCCTTGGTGGGTTATTCTGAAGACCTTTTCTCCTACGTCAAACTGTGTTGAGACGGGGTCATGAAAATATTTGCTCCTCTAAAAGGAAGGGGACACAAGTGAGTGCAGAGGAAAGGATAAATTCAGTGAATCTGCTTGGGTCATTAAAAAAAGGAAAAGATGAGATGCTGCTTCATCAAAGAAGCAAGAATGTTCTTAATGTTCCCCTGGGAATGTATGCAGCTCAGAGCTCTGTTTTATTTCAAAAACACAGTTAATTTGATAATTTATATGACAGAAACAGTTGTCAAAAGTCATCAAAAGGTTATCAGAAAGGCTGAAAAAAAGAAATCACGCAGTGTGTATGAAGAGTGTTTAAGAAGTAGTAAATATTGACCTTCTGTATGGCATGGAACTTTTTTTTTTTTTTTTGAGAAATAGCCAGTTTTTTTCCATTAGATCACGTGTTGTTTTCAAAGCAAACATGAGATAATAGATGATGAAGAAATGTTTAAACACTTCAAAGTGGAATGTGATCACAAGTACTCCTTTAGCAGCGGATGTGAGAAATAAAATTAACCCTTGAGAATGTCTGTCCTATTCATTATTTCAATTTAAAACTAATCGTTAGCAAAATACTTTGAAAAGAACAATATTTTTTCAAAGTGAAAAGCTGCCTTATTTCATAAGGCAAAAAGAGGAACTGTTCCTTTTCATGTTCTTCTTTCTGTTTTTTTTAGTAGCTCCTAATATAACTTTTATTGCAAATAATTTTATGGAATTTACCATAAATTAACAGAATTTACTGTTTTTTTTTCACTGAAAAGGATTTTTCAAGGCTATTTTTGTTCTATTCAAGATAGTATTTACAGCTAAAGGAAGACAGGACAATATATATCTTCTACAACAACTTTGCAAGTGCATTTCAATGTAATTTCTGCTGAATGTGCAGTTTTCTCACAGAGCAAAAAACAGACAAAAAAAGGGGGGAAAGCTGGTCAATATCAAAATAAGTCAAAAATAGCCATTTTTTGAGAGTAGATTGAAAGAAAAAAAAAAGAGATAGAGGATTTAGGCTTTTTAAGAGTGGAATTAGAGTTCCCATTAAAGTTTAACAAAGCCTAAATCAGGAAGAAGGCATGCCGAAATTATTCCCTATATCCAGACTTTGTACCAAGCTAAAAGATCAAGGAGAACCCCCCAAAATATTATCAACATTTATATTTTTATTGCAGTCCAGGTAGGTATCTAAACTTCTTAGATCTAAAAGAAAAATACCTAGTGTTTCATATGCAACAGGTTGGTGCAGCTTAAACTGTACAGTACACACAGTCAATTTAAAGTTTTCTAACTCCAAAAGGTAAATATATTACCCTAAATAATTACAAAAAGTTAGGTAAAAATTATATATATTGGTATTTCTGTATTGCTACTTAAAAAGCAAGGTAGCAGTCTATTTTTAAATACAGAATAATTTCACTGAAATGCATGAAAACACTGCTTAGTTACTTAAAAGATAGAGAAAATAAAAAAATACATTAAATTTTAAATATTTTAAATTTTGCTTACAGAAAAAAATGCATTTTATAGCTCTAAGGAAAAAGAAAAGGATTTTAAATTGCAGTCAGGATATTTATGTTTTAAAAATTATTTTAAAGATTGTCAAATATTTGGCAAAGATTTTTTTGGAGGATTTTGTTTTTCACTTATCTCCCCTAAAGGTTACATATTTTCTCCTTTGCGTAACAGTGACTGGAAATAAGAGATACCAAGGGGGGATTTTTTTTCCAGCGCAGATCATCTTCACAGAATCACAGAATCATGATGGTTGGCAAAGACCTTCAAGATCATCGAGTCCAACTGTAACCTGGCCAACACCATGCTTGCTAAACCATATCTCTAAGCACCTTATCTGCATGTGTCTTGAACCGCCCTCCACCACCTGCCTGGGCAGTCTGCTCCAGGGCTTCACCACGTTTTCCGTGTAGAAATTCTTCCTCACGTCCAACCTGAACCTCCCTTGGTGCAACTTGAGGCCATTTCCTCGTATCCTATCAATAGTTATTCTGGAGATGAGATTGACCTTCTCCTCACCACAACCTCCTTTCAGGTAGTTGTAGAGGGGCAAGAGGGTCAACCTTGTCTCCGTGCCTCCACACTAAATAACCCCTCAGAAAGTCTCTTCTCCAGACCCTTCACCAGCCTAGTTGCCTTTCTTTGGAGACACTCAAGCACAGGTCTCCAGCCACTTTGCCCCAAGCCTGTAGGACCCAGCACTCAACCTTATTGAACCTCCTCCACCCATCAACCCAACCTGTCCAGATCCCTCCTTTCCCACCCTCGAGCAGATCAACTCTTCCACCTTGGGGTCATCTGTAGATTTCCCCAAGTCCTCTCTGGAGATACTCCAGAGGTGCTTCTCAGATGTCCATTGTTTTGGGAATCGATTCCCTGCTGATTCCCCAGGGAATATACAGCTATCTTGTACGCAAGTGTGAAGATTTTAGGTGGTTATATGTGTTTTGAGGTGCAAACTTAGGCTGGATAGCAGGATGCTCCTCTGTTGGAATGAGTCCCAAAGAATCTATGCCATCATGTTCAAACCTGCAGCAATTGCCCCAAAAACAGATGCTCAGAGGGCCCTGAATAGACGCAAATTATATTGCGTAGATAGACAAGTATTGATAGAAATGGTCCAAACAGACTGGGGAGACAAGAAGTCACTGAACTGGCTTGGAAGTTTAGGATAGGAGACCTCCAGAAACCTCCTCCTTCCTTCACCTCTTCTGGCTGCGGTTTGCTTCTTGTTTTTGTTTTGTTTTGTTCTAATTTGGATTTTCGAAGAGTTCCTGCTGATATATTCCTGTTATTCCCCATGGGTACAGCTTCAAGTGACCTTGTACCTTCTTGTTTGCTTGTTTGCTTTGCTTCTTGGTAAAATTAATATGAGCAGCAGGATTATCCCCAGGTTCTTTGGATCACTTGCAGCCCTTTTAAACAATCAAACATTTCCGCGTCCTACCCATGTGTCATGAAACCTGGTTTAAGAGGCTTACTACACAAAGCAGGTAATTTTACATTTAAACTCCTCGAAAAGGCTTGCGTAAGTGTTGATGGGGCGTATCTACATTATTGGTTTAGTCTAAGTCTTATATTTGCTGTGGCATACAGCAGCTGCCAGGACTTGCTTCGCTAGGGGAAGGCTCATTAGCAGGAACATCTCAGAACCTTCTCCACAGTGAATGCTCAGGAGCCAGTTTCGTTAGGAGCGTCACGGCCAACAAAATCACTTGGGAATTTAAAAATAGCGTGCGAAAAACACGTTCACATGTGAAAACAGCATGTGAAAATACATTCAAGTGACATCAATTGGCTCCCTCCTAAGAAAACTGATGTGGGGGTTATTCCACCTGCAGGGCTTGGAGAAGACACTATCTGGAGAACACTCCGAAGAAGCAATCTTAAAATATGCCATTTACATTTATTTCTAGCGACTTCTCATATATATTTCAAGTACAAATTATTAAAACTGATGGCTGTGCATTGCGTTGTGAAATTTGCATTGGCTACACATGTCTCTACGTGTCTCGTCATGAGGACATCATCAGCACCTGGTGGTATTCTAACGACAAATTTGCAAATATCCTGTCAAATCTGCCCTTCTTGTTTGCAGGTTGGAGGGTCCTGCAGTTAAAGAGTGAGATGGGGTTGACTTAAGTCAAATTTAAGTCAATTTTAAGTCAATTTTAAGTCAGCCAGTTTCTGTTGACAAAAAAACACTCCGACATCAGTCATGTCAGTTCTCAGCCTCAATCAACAAAGAACCAGGGACATTTCTATTTCTGCCAATTTATTTTTTTCCATACGACTGCAGATTTCCACTTTGTGTCTCTATGTCTCACATGAGTCTTCAAGGAACGCAGGGAGAATCATCCAGTGCTCTCCAGCCCTGGTGTTTTGCGCCTATCCATCCAAGAAGGACAGGTGATGAGTGATTCATCCTTGCTGATGGACAACAAGAAAAGATCTTCATAAATTTATGGGGGAGCTGAGGTTTCTTCCAAAACTTCCAAGTCAAGGGAGTCCCTGGCACTGACATGTACGTGTTTTTCAGCAACATGGGCATGGGAGTTGGTGTGCAGCAATCTTGGTTGGCTACGTTCTTCAAAAAAATCCATCACAAAGACACCCATGTCTTTGACATGCCACATCTTCCAAAAACATCTTCCACAACCCCCAATCTTCCTCGTGCTGCATCTGTCTTCAACATTAACATTCTTTCAATTAAGCTGAATATGAAAATATTCCAGAATCCTTGCAGATCCACCCCAGCTGAGCTATGAGCCCCTTTGCCTCTCCTTTGGACCCCTCAGTCCCGATTTCTCCAAAGCTGTTGGGCGGGGAAACGAAATAGATTTACTTCTAACTTTGAGGCAGGGAGAAGAAAATTTGTCCCTCCCCCGGGCTTCCTACCTCACTGCCAATGAATAAATGTGGCCACGGACGGACACCAAGGGGCATCTTCTGGGTAGCAGCAGCAGCAAAAAGCAGCTCCAAAGGACGTGCAGAAGATGCCACTGAAGTTTATCAGCCTGCTCTGGGGAGCACTTGCTCTGCCTCTGTGCTTGGCTGACACAGGTAATTCCTGAACATTCCCCCTTTTCAGGCTGGACATCTGCACCGGGGTACCTGGGCTAGGTAGAACCCATTTGGATAGCTCTTTGGGCAGAAGACGTTCCGGTGGCTTTTATTCCCTTGTCTGTAGGAGGATTTTGTCTGCAGCTGGTGGTAAGTACTGATGAAAAACAACCTAAACTTGTGTCCCACTATGTGTCTGTCCCCAGATGAGAGAGTTGAGGCACTGCTTCTTATTTACACCAGCTGGAAACACTTTAAATCCTGAGTTCCTTGCAGTTTCTCAGCATTCCGAGTGTCCAGCTGTGTCCCACAGAAGGATCTCCTTGGTTACCTTCATGAACTGCAGAACTTCTTTCCTTCAGCGTAGTTGGTGCTCTTCTTCCTTTAGCAAGATTGATCTTTGCTGGGGGGGTCTGATCCTTCATCTTTTCTTGTTTCGTTCCAAGGTGGGGAGTTCACCCCTTGTGTCTTCCCCTTCATCTACAAGGGGAAAACCTACACCTCCTGCACCAAGGTTGACAGCAGCAAGGAAATTCCCTGGTGTGCCACAACAAGCAACTATGATCAGAATGCCAAATGGAAGTATTGCAGCTCACAAGGTGAGTGCTGGACCTTGTCCTAGGAGTATCTCTCCTTTTTAGAACTACCATGGTGGGGATAGAAAGCCACACCATCCAAACAGCCTCAGAATCACAGAATCAAAGAATATTCAAGGTTGAAGGGACCTCTAGAGATCATCTAGTCTAACCTTCCTGCTCAAGCAGGGACACCCAGAGCACGGGGCACAGGGCGGCATCCAGGTGGGTTTGGAGACCTCCAGAGAAGGAGACTCCACAGCCTCCCTGGGCAGCCTGGTCCAGGGCTTGGGCACCCTCACAGGGAAGAAGTTCCTCCTCACCTGGAGATGGAACTGCCTGGGTTTCAGCTTACGCCCATTTCCCCTTGTCCTGTCACTGGCCACCACTGAGAAGAGCTTGGCCCCTTCCTCCCTGCATTCTCCCTTCGTGAACTTATGCCTCATGAAACCAAGAAACGACCCTTTGTCGAACTTGTTGGGGAGTTCAGGGAAGTTTATTGGCAGAATTTTCCTCAGCTTGAGAGATCCAACTCCGGTCGCTCCTTTTAGAATCCGTGGGAAAAGCAGGTGCTTCCAGGGAATGACTGATGGCTTATGAATGCAGGTGACTGTAGTCATGCAGACCATGGCTGTCCCGCTGGGTTATTATCCATAGGCCCTGAGGAGACGATGTAGGAATGAGCTACCCTCACTTTTATTGGACTTAACTCCTCTTCAGGCAGGTGATGAGATGCTTTTGTGCTGGATGGGGGGTTTCTTTGGGGGTCTTGGCTTGAAAGCAGAGGTGAAAGGAACCGGTAGAGTCGCCCCAAATTCACCCTATTCTGCACACACTGCTTGGCCTCCAGGCATGGAAGACTTGCAAATCTGACCTGAGCAAGCCTCGCTTCTGTACTACACCAAAAGCTTCACAGAGAAGTTCACAGAGACTTTCTTTAGGCCAGGATCAGGCACAGATCTCTCCTTGGAGATGTTAGAGCCAGTCTAGAGGGCTTTAGACATCCATATACTGGAAACAGATCTGGGGCTGCATCTATTTGTTTAGGTCCCCACATGCACACAGCTCTTTTACCTTGACTTTGGAAGACATTAGCTCTCCAGGGAAGGGTGTTCTCCAGGAGAAAAGTTCTCTGAGGCTCCAAGCACTGTCCTTACTGTGTCTTTTCCTCTCCTCACAGAGTATGGAGGCAGCTCAGGTGGCCAGCCCTGCTTTTTCCCTTTTATATACAAAGAGCGGATCTTTTACACCTGCACGAACGAGAACACTCCCAATGGGCGATTCTGGTGTGCCACCACAGACAACTATGACCGTGACCTACGCTGGAGCTACTGCGCTGACATGTGTGAGTGCAACGGCCCATGCAACCTTCCCGTCCTGAACATTGCTGAATATCTCTAGCACTGACGGTTTTCTACCCTCTCCTAGTGTTGAGCGCAGACCCAAAGGGACCCTGCGTCTTCCCGTTCACCTACAAAGGTCAGACCTACAGCTCCTGCACCACGGAAGGGTCATCCAAAGGGCTTCTGTGGTGCTCTTTGAGCAGCAATTACGATACGGATCCCAAGTGGACATACTGCCAAGCTTCTGGTAAGGATATGGGGAGTTACAGAGAAAATTCACCCAAGGGTCTGGCAGGATCAGGCCTGGAGCTAAAGCAAGCTTGGCACTGGTAGTCAACCTCATCTCCACCAGCAGTACCTGAGACAATGGGGAAATGTAGGGGTGAGACGCACGTTTTGTACTGAAGGGAAGGAAAAAGGAAGGCAAAATATCGTAAGAATATTCAACATGCATGAAGAGAGAGGAGAAAATATTTAAAAGCAGTTTCATTTCCACAGTTCTTATCTTGATTAGCTGATCAGGGAGGTGCTGGTTAAGGCCTAAAAAATGAAGAAAATGTTTAACATTCATTTTAAAAAACTGCCTCCTTTTCCAAGACTCTTCTCTCAGCGCCATGTGATGAGGATGGCCAACTCAGAAGGTGCTAATGATATTAGGAAAAACAGTCTATCAGTTCCAGGCTTGTTGCCTCATTGACTGAGCATGGAGGATGTTGAGTGTCCTGATGGACATGGGGCTTGGACACTGACCAGAGGCAGTGGGGATTAGTGGGAAGAGTCAAAAACCATTCCCTGACACAACCCCAAAGGCAAAGCCCATTCTCCTGTTCCTACTCAACCAAATCTTCTTTTCCATCTCAACCTTCGCCCAACTAGTGTCGGGTACGAACAGTGGGAACCTCCCTTGTGTCTTCCCCTTCAAATACAAAGACAAGCTGTACTATGGCTGCACAAACGTTGACTCAAGATCTGGCGAGTACTGGTGCTCCTCCACCAGCAACTACGACAGCAAGTGGCACTACTGTTCCATTTCAGGTAAGAGATAGGAGAAGAGGGCAACCTCGGGGTGCTCTGTCACATGGTGCAAGGAGGACAGAAGAGCGAAGAGTTCTGGTCATTTTTGGTGGGAGTGGATGGGCTTTACTATAACTTCGAGTGGGAATTGACTCCTCCAGGGTCATTTCTGGTGTTTGAAGAACGGCTCAGTGCCTACAGACAAATGATGGTAAAGTTCTAACGCAGCAGACAAAAAAATAAGATAAAAACGGGAGAAACGGAACAATTCCATGCTGAGAACTACTGCTCATTGGCACTAAGGGTGGGATTTATTGCACAACTTCAGGTTAGACACCTAGACTGCTCCTACAGATAGCAGAGGAGAGCAAACATCTCTGAGTGGGAGGCACTTGACCTAGGTGGAACATCTACTTTCAAATGAGAGGAGATTTTATTCAGATTAACCCATTCTATCTGCAAGAATTAGTGACATTCCCAGCGATATTCTCCCCCAAATACATTCCTAATTCCTTCTGAAACTCATGATTTCATGAGTTCCTTCTGAAACTCAGGAGCTCCTTCATGAGTTTCATGAGTTCCTTCATGAAACCCATCTATAACATCGTTTATCAAGGGGTTCCACAGGTATACTGCACAATATACAGACAAATATCTCTCTGATGTTTTCAGCCTTGTTGCTTCAAGTTTCTTCCATTGGCAGATGTTTTTTACTCTGAATTTAGACAAACGATGCAAAAAGAAAGCCAGTTGTGAGAACTTACTACCCAAGAAAATATGAATTAAAAAAGGTGGATTATTTTTTCCCCCGTCAACACTTTTATTCATTCTGGAGCTTACCCTCTTCTTGCTCTTCTTTATATCTCTAGAGTATGGAGGAAATTCCAATGGTGGAAAATGTGTTTTTCCCTTCATCTATGACCAGAAGTTATTTTACGGCTGCATCAAAACAAATGAAGATGAGAATCCGTGGTGTGCTGCAACAGGCAATTATGACCAAGATAAACTGTGGAGTTACTGCCCTGAAATGTGTAAATATCTCCTTTTCTTTGTTCTCCTCCCAGTAAAAATACAGATTAAATATGTAGGAGTTGGGTAACACCTGCTAGACATTAGTCAATATTCAGTAAGGGGAAAATAAGAGTGATGCAGGTGAGGAGAAGACATTAACTCTAGGAAAAATAAAATTATTAGAAGTTATGCAAAGACTAAAGGTTGTCTTTAATGTTGTCTTTTGATCTCACTCTGCAAGAATCTTCCTATGGAGAGGGAAATTGTTTTAACTGTTTTACCAGGAGATTTGTGGGAAGTTACCCAACTTATGTTCACCTGTGAATTAACCTTGGTGTCTTTGGGTTGTTCTGCAGATACGTCCTGGACTAACACGGAGTCCCAATGTGTGTTCCCGTTTATTTACAAGGGGAAGTCGTACGATTCCTGCATCCAAAATGAGATGCTGCCTGGAAAATTCTGGTGTGCTACAACGCGCAACTATGACCAGCACAAAACGTGGTCCTTATGCTCCTACACAGGTAGGGTTGCAGTCCCTCCATAAGCACCTTTGGGACATCAGAGAACGGGAGCTATCATAGGTTCTCTACCCCAAACTCTGGTGGGCAAAATGTTCAAAATTGGGTGGGATCTGGCAGTGTGGAGCCCATCCTTCACTGCCCCCTCCTATTCCACAGCTGCAGTCCCAGGTTTGGGAAACTTGGAAGTAATTAAGGAAAAAGAAAGGAAAGGAAGGAAAAAACTCTAAGTATGTGATCCTGGAAGGCAACCCAAAGGAAAACAGGCCCTTGGAAAGCCCTTAGGCTTAGCCCAAAGGAAAACGGGCCTTGGAAAGCAGGCCTTATGCTTCAGTCTTCAGGGAGTGCATGAGTGTTACTGAAACATCCATCTGGGGATGTTCAGAGGAACATGTTCAGACGAAGCTAAGAGACATGAAAATTGAAAATTAAGGACAAGGTTGCAGAAAAGAACTAACCCAGGCTAAAACTTAGTACCAGTCTGCAACTTGGTTAGTTACTGCAACACAAGTAATTTCCATTCGATTATTAATATAACTCTAAAGGAAAAAAGGTTTGATCTTTTCTGTCCTGGATCAAAACCTCTCCTTGGTGCAGGGTATGGAGATACTTAAGCCGGAGAGAAGGATGCCTCTCTAATCTTCCTCTAAGTCTCTTTCAATTGGGAAGGGCGGGTGTTAATTTGTGCTTCATCAGCAGCTCCTTGCAGACACGCTGTGAGCACTAAGGTCACTTTTGGCACGTAGCAGAACAAGCTGGTTCTGCAAAGAGGATGACTAAGTCCTAGATGTTCAACCTCACCTCCTGCAACAGAAAAGCCCAGCACAGAGAGGCTCAGCACCAAGCTGAGCTTAGGGCATGATGTGGGCAGGATCTCAGGACCTGTACCCTTCTCTCCCCCAGGTCCAGGCCGTTTCTCGGAGCAATCCTGTGTCTTCCCTTTCACCTACCGGGGCAAACAATTCCATGAATGCACCAGCCTGAACGAGAAAAACGGGAAGCTCTGGTGTTCCACGACTGACAACTATGACAGGGACTACAAATGGAACTTCTGTCCGTCCTGATGCAGAGGAAGGGTGAAAAAGGGAATGGGCCGTGTCCATCCGTTTGGCACTGCCGGTAGTATCGTCTAACCAATCCTGTCTCCTGCTGCTCAGCTTCATGCAATGCATTTAATCCCAGTTGCTTTGACACCATATGCACGCATTTTATCAGGTTTTGCAATAAATGCTAAGTCTCAGAATCCATTCCGTCACTGGGGTCACTTTGATCATGTGTGTACATGTGTCTGCAGGAAAGAGAAGCGACCACAGCTGGAAAATCCACGTGTGTTTCTCAAAATAAGCCAGGATCCCCACGGGAAGCTTTTGCTCTCTCAATGTCCAGGTTTCTAATCCTTACGCTTCCTAGTCCCAGGTGGGACCCGGGAGGGGAAGGCACCCCATAAAGGCAGAGCAAGGAAATGAAATGATATCAGTAATTTGGAGCGTTTCCAAATTCACCTCTGTTCTGACTGGAGAGAGTTCCCAGAGAATTCCCGGTTGGAGAAGAGTAAGAGCCCAGAGGAAGGAACTGATACAACCCAAGAGTGAAGGTTAATTTAACCTTCACTATTAAGGAGACAGGACATTGGGAGTGGGGTCCACTCTGGATTGGGGTCCCCTCTGGATAAAGAGTGCCAAATGGAGCACAGATATGGAACCACATTACCCATGTCTGTCTCCCTTAGCTGTGGCAGATGCACCCTATGGCCTCTGGTTACGTTTGGATTCTGAAAAGTTTAAATTTCGAATGCATCCTCTCCTTAAAAAGTTTTTAAAAATTGCAAAAAGAAAGCTAAGAATCATCTGAGCCTTGAGTGAGTTGGAATCCTTCTGCTGATAAGGGTCTGGTCTTGATATTGATGACCCTTTACTGCTCAGCACGGTGGCTGCTGAAGGCCGCCGTGGCTGTGGCCATTTCTTAAAATGAGAGGGCAATGAAGATAACGGCATTGACTGACTCGTCCTTTCATAAAGGATTTCTCTGCAGCACACAATGACGTTTCACGGTATTTTACACTAAAAATTGCAAAATTTGAATCACTCCTTTCAAACCCCCTGGCTGCTTTATCAATAAGTTCATATAATATTCTAAATCCTTTGTTGTTGTTTGAAGAACATTCACAGCACCTTGAGATCTTCTCTCAAGAAACCACTTTCTTTGCCCCTCCATAAGCAGCTCCTTATCCAGTAATGTTTTTTCATGAGATCGCAGCAATTCAGTCATATCTGCACTTCTAATTCTAGCTCTCTTGCTATTTCCATCATATCTGCAGTCACATCCTCCATACAAGTCTAGAAACCTCCAAGTCACCATGAGGGTTGGAGTCAACTTCTTCCAAACCTGTTGATATTTTGACCCCCTTCTATGAATCACAAATGTTCCTAACGGCACACACAATGGTGAATATTTCCACATTTTTTACATTTATTTTGCCCAGATTGCAATTTGTTTTGAATTCACTTTGCCCAGCTCCATCAAAGGAATCACTACCTATTTTAGGCCTATTAATTAGGCCTATTGCTTGGCCTAATTTTATTACTAATTTTATTTTATTGCATTTTATTACTAATTTTATTACTGATTACTCTTACTGATTTTATTACTAATATTACTACCTAATTAGGCCCATTAATTGGACTAATTTCAACACTTTGTGTCTCAGGGAATAGGGATGACCAAGGAGAGGGGGAATGCAGTCAGAAGATACCCAATATTTATCAATTAAATTTGCTGTCTTATATGGGCGTGGTTTGTGGTATCCCAAAGCAATTGCAACAGTAACATCAAAGATCACCACAACAGATGAAATATTAATGGAAAAGTTAGAAATATTGTGAGAATCCCCAAAATGTGATGCAGAGACGCAAAATAGAGCATAGGCAGCTCGAAAAATGGCACTGAAAAATGGCACACAAGCTTACCAAAAACTTCAATTTTAAAAAACACAGTATCTGTGAAGCACAATAAAGCAAAAATATAATAAAATAAGTCATGCCTGTAATCTGGAGAGTAAGTGCTATCTGCTCCGCTGAACGCAAACACAAATACTCATTTCCTTATTTGCCCCCTTTACCAAAAAGGAAGATGCCACCACAGGAAGTGAGACACTGAAATCACACATGCTTGTGGCCAGAAGCGCTGCCCACGGACCTGGACATCAGAAGATACTTCCTGCCTTGACTGGGCAGCTCTGGCTGCCTGATTCCTCCCTACTCTTTCACTCTACTTGGTAGGGTAGAAGGAAGAAAGGCGGGAAGAAACATGGGAAGAAATGGCCCATATAGGGACAGGTCCCAAACTGCAGACACTTCTCTGGTTTTGGTGCTCCTCAAGCCCCAGGCTTCTGCTGACAGGGACAGCTAGGGACATTTTAGGGCTGTTCCTATGGGAGATGTAAGCCAACACCATGTCATCACCACCTGCTAGAGGGATGGCTTGGTAGGGCATCCCATGGGAACGTCCATACATCTCCCATAGGAACAGCCCTAAAATGTCCCTAGCTGGCCCAGGGGGCCTGGATAGGAGAAAGGACCCTGGGAAGGAGGCATCTCGCCGGACTGCAGAGGGACGGTGAAAGAGGATGGTGACAGGAGCTTGACGGAGGCACCACCAGGGACGGGAAGTGCTGAAACCTCATCTGCCAACGTCACTGCCACAGACTGCGGCTGCAAAACCACAGCCCTGGGCAACGGCCACCCACGTGTCCTCACAGCCCCCCTCTGGCTCACGTGCTGGCCCAAAGGTGGACTTCTCACCTTGTGTGGCCATGAGCTCCAGCACAGGGCCCCGGGGACCGTCCCCAGGACAGAGCTGGGACGCCCAGCATCTCAGTGTCCAAAGGGAGACGTGACTTTGGGCACCCTCCCCGTCAGCCCAGAGCCCCGGGGCGCTTCCTCATTCGGACACCGGACGCGGCACGGCTGGACTCACCCTGTCATGGTCTCCATCCTTGTCCTCGGTAAGTTCCTTGGGAGAAAAGAGCACAGGGGGTTGGTTCTGGCTGTCGGTCTGTCCTTGACGGGCTGTGTGTCCTCTGCAGGCTGGTGGCTGCTGGTCCAGAGCAGGGGGCAAGCACGTGAGTATGGGCATGGGATGGGGACCCTTCTCCAAAGCCATCTCCACGGGGGTCCTGGCCACCCTCTGGAACCCACAGGACCTGGCTACGGGCACCTACCACCACGTCCTTTGGGTCACCAGAGGGAAGACCAGGACATGCAGTGGATGAGAAAGGAAGGAGGTGTCAGGCTCTCCAAGGAGTGGCTTTCCTCAGCTTGCTCTTCTCTCCCTGACCCCAGAGCCGAGACCATCGCTGTCCCTGAGCCCCAGCCACGAGGTGGCCCTGAGGGACAGAGTGACCCTGCAGTGCCACGTTGCCGGACACAACGGCAGGGTCACCCTGCACAAAGAAGGGGTCTCCCACCCGCTGTGGTACCGAGACGTGGTGCGGGGCGCAGCGGAGTTCCCCATCCCAGCAGCCAGGCGGGAAGATGCTGGGAGATACTGGTGCCGCTACGAGACGAAGGGTGGAAGGCCAGAGGAGAGCGAGCATGTGGAGCTGGTGCTCAGAGGTGAGAGCTGGAGCTCAGCACCACGTGGGGAAGGATCTCGGGGACCAGGGGGAAGGGTCTTGGGGACCAGGGGAGAAGGGTCTAGGGGACCACGGACCCCATGTGGGCTTTTGGGTGGCTTCCATGAAAGCCAATGCCTGGGTGGGTCCACAAATGGGTGGGCAGCACTCAAGGGTCCCCATGGGGCAAGGGGCAACATGAGATCCTCGTGCATGGAGGAGCAGGGGGTGGCAACGGTTGGTGGGTCCCCATATCTCACCACCTTCCCCTTTGCCAACAGATCCCACATACCCCCGGCCCCACATCTCCCTGAGCCCCGGGGCGGTCGTGACGCGGGGCACCGGCTTGAGCATCCGGTGCTGGGGTCTGCACCGGGCCACCTTCGTCCTGCACCGAGAGGGCAGCGCAGCCCCCGTGCGGCGCCAGACCCCCGGGGGCCACCAGGCCTCCTTCTCCATCGCCCATGCGAGCTGGGCCGACAGCGGCACCTACAGCTGCTCCTACCGCCCCCGAGGCGAGACGGTCGCGTGGTCATCTCGCAGCATCTCCATGGAGGTGCAGGTGGAGGAGGACGAGGAGGAGGAGGAGTCTGGTTCAGCCTTCCTCCCAGGTAGGGCTATGCCCAGGAGCCATGGGGGGATGGTCCTCAGGGATGGGCAGGAGGCGACCAGGGTGAGAAAGGGTGGGGGAGGCTCCAAGCTCAGCAATTCCCAGGGGCTGCCCCTGAAGGGACCACCCTACCATGGCAGTGATGGGCCAAGCAACCCCTTCCCCAGGGATCCAAGTCCATAGTCCCCTCCAGGAGGCCCAAAGATGGGGCAGATAGGGATGGTGAAGGGGGCCTTAGAGTCACAGATCATCAAATCCAGGAGGCCCAAAGATGGAACAGATAGGGATGGTGGAAGGGGGCCTTAGAGTCATAGATCATCAAATCCAGGAGGCCCAAAGATGGGGCAGATAGGGATGGCGGAAGGGGGCCTTGGAGTCATAGATCATCAACCCAACCATACAACCATCCATCCCCATCTCCTCGCTGCTCTGCTCCCCAACATGCTCCTTCTCCTCCTGCAGCATCCCCTAATGCCACACAAGCGCGGCCAGTGCTGATGGAGGCATCGCCCAGACCAACCGCCGTGGGGACCTCCAGCCCCAGCACCACCAAGGGTGAAAATCTGGGTGAGGAGGGAGAAACACCAGACCCTGTGGAGGACACTGTGGGTGGGGAGGTCATGGGTGGGTTGGAGGCAATGACGTTGCAGGGCTGGAGGTGCCCTTGGATGGATGCAACAAGGAGAGCAATGGGGACACCAGGGGACACTGGGGGCACGAAGCAAAGCCAGGAGGACCTGAAGGGCCAGAAGGGGCAACTGGATCTTGAAGAACCTTCATGGGGCTAAGCCATGAGCTCCCTAACCCTGGTGACACGTCCCCTTCTCTGTCCCCTCAGATTTCACAGCGGGCAACGCCGTGCGCCTGGCGCTGGCCTCGGCTCTCCTGATCCTGCTGATGCTCCTCACGGCCACGGCCCTGCACAACCACAGGCGGAGGGGACAGGGGCTCTAGTCAAGCACCCCCAGGGCCACCCGTGGGGATGTCCCCGCCCTGGACCCTGCTTTGCTCCCCTTTGCATCTCCATTAAACCTGCTGCTGCTCCCCATGGTTGTCACTGGCTCTTTGCACCCTGAGGAACCAGGAAGGACTCCCAGAGCTCGGGATGGGAGACACAAAGACAGACCAGGGGGATGTGGGGCAGGAGATGGAGAGCGAGGGGGCTGGATGGAGAAACTGGGGTCTCTGGAACATTTTCCCCATAGCACCCAAGCTGGAGGACAGAAGCGGGGGAACACATAGACCCCACAGACCAACCCGGGCACTGGATTTGCAGGTTCGGGCACCTGGGCTCTGATCCCTGTTCCTGGAGGACCCTGGGCTGCGTTTCAAGCGGGGTCACCTAGAGCCAGGACCTCATCCCAGGAGGCCTTTGAGTATCT